>VMDR010004757.1:0-57083 GCA_007922815.1 Macrotus californicus
TTTGCAATATCATGATCACGCTAATCCAATTCAAAATAATCAGGACTATAAAGATCAGAATATTAAGAAACAGGATAGTCAATACAGCACACGCAGAACCACTAATGCCACGTCCACCAGGCAGAAATGCGCTTCTTTGAAGGCCATTCCCCCATGCGTTGACTTTGTCAGACAGCATAGTTGCCATGGGACGTGGCACGGTGGCACGTTTACCTGTAGGGGAAACTGTCTTCATGAGGGACTGAACCAGGCAGGCACAGGGATTCCCCCGAGCCTGCACCCTCGGCAGCTCTTGGTGACTTGCCGCCTTTGGGTTTCAGTCGCCCGAGTCTCTGGACGGCTGGATTTAGTGTGGGCAGCCCTGGCTGCTGATGGCATCTCAGAGGTTTCCGGGGGGCAATTGTCAGTTTATCATAGAGTCGTTAAAGTATGTTATATATTCTGGATACCGGTCTTTCCACGTACCTACAAAATATTTCCTTCCTGTCTGTGCTTTCCTTTTCATTCCTTAAATGCCGCCTCTTGATGAGCCCAGGTATTGAATTGTGTCCAGGGCCTCCGCCACTTTCAGCAGCTGGGACATTTCGCATCCTCACCAAGGAGGGTGTCTTTGCCTACTCAAAGGCCTCAAAGACAGCCCTCCGTGTCTTTCCTGGTGCGTTTAATGTTTCAGCTGCACCTTTTGTGTCTGCGCTCCCCTGGGAGATCACTCTTGTATGTGGTGGGGCTGGAGGTCATTTTCCTCACAGGTTAATTCTGTGGTTTTATATCCTCTGTTGAAAATACACTTTATTTCTCTTCATTGGGTTCGTTGGCACTTGGATGAAAACAAACTGTAACGTCTGAACTTCGTCTTCTGTTCCATTGATATTTTTGGCTGACTTTATGCCAGTACCGCAGGTCATGGTGTAACTTTTCAATTACTATTGACATCTGGGAATGTCTTTCCTACAAACTCACTCCTCTTTCGTTTTCCTATTCTAGAACCTCTGCCCTTTCCACACGTGTTGGAATAAGACAGGTGACGTTTTCCAACAACATTCCTGTTGAGATTATCACTGAAAGTGTCTTGACGCGATAGGTCAATTTAGTTAGAAATCGTGACATATTTTGCGGCTTTAGCCATAAAAGCCTTGTGTGGACAGGCTCACCACAGAGTGACTGCAGTTCCCTTTCAGACCGCCGCAGCAGAGGGAGTGTTTCGGGAAAGTGAGCCATGGGAGAGGGTCCTGCTTCCGGTGTGTGAAAACCACAACATCCAGGGAGCGCCCAGAGCAGACCGCAGCGGGCAGAGGGCGGCCTGTCTTGTCCTGGAAGTTCAGTCACTCTGCTCAGCTCAGGGAGGTTCCGCGTGGGGGGTGGAGCGGTGCCCGTGAGTGGGAGGTTGGGGGCAGAGCTCAGGAGAAGTTATCACTACCAAATTGTTTAATCAGCCTGTGTCACGGTTAATTTTGGGAAAAGCACGTAAATCTCAGGGAAGACACAATGTCACGAATATTCGTTAACGGCAGAAGTTGGGGATGGCCTGACGTTTCTGATTCTGTGAACATACAGCTCTCATTAGTCAGCTTGCAGTATGATAAAGGTGCCTTCACACTGACCAAGAGAACTGAGACCATTGAGACCATCTTCCTCTTAAACTCACTTTCATCCCCTCCTCACACAACCGCAGTCTAAATTGTCATTTTGGATCGGCCAAGGCTTTGCTCTTTGAACCCCAGCCTACCTGATGTCCACTGAATTTCTATCCTCGTGGTTGTTGTTGGGGACACTGCTCACTGCGAGGCGGACGACAGTCTCAGGGGCTGAGGCTAAGCCTGGCTCCCTGCTGGACCTGCCTCCCATCACCAGAATCGTCCAGTTTGCTACATGCATTGCTCCTCCTGAACTTGACCATGGCTCTAACTGATGATGCTCGCCGGCGTTTGAAAGGTCCAGGTGCGCTGTGAACATGACTCTTCAGTTGCTACAGAACGGCGGCACTTTCACGTACTGTGATTTGTGCCTGAACGTGACAGGCTGATGATATAGTTAGAGAAAGTGATACTGGATGCATTCAGGTGATGATCTGTTCCAAGTCTCACTCCGAGGGGCTTTGGACACTCGGCCAATGAGGGAGGCGGCCGTACAGAGTCCTCTCTGTTTCTTCCAGGTTCCTAGTCCAAGTTCCTGTCAAGTACAACTCATGCAAAGGGTGTACCCTCTCACCCCATTTGTCCCACAGGCTTCTGCTGGCACGTCCCTCATGTCACTTCAGACCAGGGAGAGGAGAAATAAAGTGTGCAGGAAACCACAAATTTAAAGCCATGTGGTTGGTGCCATGAAGAAACTAGTCGTGGGGGTGAGTTCCCCAGAGAAGAGGCTTGCATAGGTACAGGTGGGTGACTGGAAGGAGTTGACAGTCAGGTTGGGGATGCTGGCCTTGAGAGAGAAGACAAAACTTGCAGGGGTCTGTGCTTCCGACAAGCTGGGTCCTTTTTCAGCCACTGGAAGACCGCTCTGTGGCTGGCTGCATCCTGGGCGTGCCGGGAAAGGTTCCTGTGTGCTCGCTGGCTGAGCGAAGAGGTGTGGGTTCTTTTCCTGTTTTGTGGAAAGCATTGGAAGGTTTTCAGTAGGAGGCTCTGGTTGGCAGGACTAGCACGTGTCAGAAATGGTGTAATTTAGACATAATGAGTCTTAAGTTTTTAAGGCAAGGTTATGGCACAGTAAGCACAACTGTCCCTTCATCTCATGTGTCAAATGGAATTCTGCTCCGCCTGGGTCGCCCTGTCTGGACAGCGCTGGTGGTCGGTCATCAGAATGAGAACAGAGCGCTACGCTCCGCCCCAGCTGGCCGCCTCCTTCACTTCCCCCTCCTGTCTGTCCATCCTTTCTTCTGGCCTCCCTCCTTCTGATGCTGTTTTCTCCTGCCCCTGCACCTCCTTTCCTGTCTCCTTCTGCTCCAGGTCCTCTCCCCTCCTACACCCCCACCCATTTCTTCTTTCTTTATTTCTAAGATGAGTAAAATCACTAAAGATTAGGACCTTCTGATTGGTGACCTGTTGGCTTTGATATTTTCTGTGACTCGAGAGCCTGTGACTCTGACTTTGTGCCTTGTTTTCTCCCCGAGAAACAACATGTTGTGTGACGGCTGCTGTGAGATATCCCTGGCCCAGCACCAAGAGACCGAGACGGGGAGACAGACACCAGGATGCAGGTGGTCCCAGCGTCCAGTGGCTCTCAGGCATTTCCTGCCGTAGTTTTCATCCTCATGTATTTTCGGCACAAAATCTTTGTATTTGTAGCTATGTCATAAAGCTGGCCCCTTGGGTCTCAGTGCGTTCTTCCCTTTTGCTCCAGGCAGCTCTTTCCTGTTCTGAAGCAAAATAATACTTTCTCTCACCTGTTTTCTCCTTGTAGCTTTTCCTACATTTATAGTCTAATGTTTGTTCTCCTCTTGCTGAATTTTAATACGTTTAACATTTTCTTGCAGACACACACTCTCTGATCTTCCTCTGCAGGCTAAAACAAATCTGTTGTCAAGAGGAGAAAACCTCTAACTCCCACAGCTCTCTTTTTTAGCAGATGTTCCCAAAACGCTAGAATATGTTAAAACACATGTTAGAAACTGTAAAGACTGCCTTATCTAAACTACCGATATTGTGTAGAAAGCCAAACAAAGGGTGAACATGAGCAAGGGGAAGGGGGTTTGTTCAGGACCGAGTCATCGGTGTGCCGGGCCCGGGCTGAGCTCTGGCTGCGGAGCCCTCCGAGTGCTTGCCACCAACTGGCGTTCCGTCTCCCAGGCTGGCGGCAGGGGCAGGTCCTAGTCCCAGGGCAGCCTGCTGGTGAGCCTGGCAGATCCTGGAAACCGGCTGCCCAAGGTGTGGACAACATGGTCCTGGTGTGTCTTCCTTCAAACAGAGCCTGCAAAATAAAAATGGCGTGTCCCAAGCTTGCAGCCAAGGTTCCAGCTAAAGCTGAGGCTCTGCCAGTGAGACTCACGGACGCACTTGACTTTGGTGCTGAGTGATGTGGGAAGGCGCTGGAAAGGACCCGTGAGACCCACGTTGCTGGTTCCGAGTGTCGGTGAATCAGAGCCGGCCATTCTGATGTGGACCTGCCCACTTGTCAGCCAGCTGCCTCGTTGCTGGGCTCCATCCTCTGAGAGTAACTGGTGACCCCAGATCCCCGATGTGATAAAGGATCAGCTTCCTGGTAGGTGCAGTCCGTCACAGGTCACGTTGTCAGAGCGTCGTTCCTGGAGGTGGAGGGCAGGTCACACTTTTGCTGCTCTGTCAGCAGCGCTGAGCCTCTTGCTTTCCTGAAATAGTCAAGACGTTGATTTATGTTGAAATTCCATGTCTTAGGTTTATTTTCTTATACGTTTTACCGAGTGTCAGTACGTCACATAGATTTATCAGCAGCATTAGTACCTTGACCCGGCATCTGAATGTTATTCTGTAATCAAGCCAAATGTCTATCGCTCTTGAACGTCGCTTCATCATCAAAAACACATTAGCTTTTAAACACAAGATTTTAAAAATCCACCTTTATCTGATTTATTTACATAATTGCAATAATGGAGAAAATAAAAAAGGATAGCTTGTCACTATTTTATGTGATTTGGTAATTATTGGGTTGGCCAAAAAGTTTGTTAGTTTTTCGTAGGCTGGCTCCAGCAGCGCTTAGTTGTCCTTAGCTCCACTTGGAACAGTGATGTTGAAAAAAACATCGAAATTGGGAGCTTCTGTGTAATCGTTTTAATGTTGAGGATGGAAGAAAATACACAATAATTTTTTGGCATAGTATGCTTATTATTTCAAGAAAGGTAAAAACACAACTGAGACGCAAAACAAAAAGATTTGTGCCGTTTATGGAGAAGGTGCTGTGACCAGTCGAAAGTGTCAGAGGTGGTTTGTGAAGTTTCGTGCTGGAGATGTCTCTCTGGACGATGCTCCACAGTCGGGTGGACCAGGTGAGGTTGACAGTGACCAAATCAAGACATTAACTGAGAACAATCAACGTTCTACCACGGAGGAGAGAGCCGACATACTCCAACTCTCCAATAAAGTTATTGGTGAAAATGAAAAATGTGTCTTATTTTACAGAAAAAACGCAGCAGACTTTTTGGCCAACCCCATATATTAAACATCACTGTATAAAGGACTTTTATATGCATCAGCTTAGTTGTTTTTGTTGTTGATTACAGACCTGTGAACTTTGGAACACATGTAAATATGTGTATTTTACAAAAGAAAACAATAATAAAATACCAAATACAATAATAAAATTTCTGTCCAACACCTAGGCTCTCAAACTTGAGTGAGAATCTTCAAAGGATGTTTTATTTCTTTAGCAAAAATTATCAGGTTTTTATTAAGCAACCTTCCTACTTTCTCACAATTTTAAAATGCATCAAAAACATGTATGTATATACAACAAATATACACACATGATTTATTTTCTGAATTTGCATTATGGGAAGAGTTGATATTTTAAATATTCATTTTGACATTTAGCATTTAGATAATAAGTTTTGAACTTGACTCGAGTACATCATTACCTGGAGTGAAAAACGATTTTGCTTTGCGGTGAGTGTTGGAAATCAATGACTGTTTAATGTTGTATTTGTGACCGTGTCGAAGTCGACAGATGGCAGGTTTCTCCAGTCTGTGAAGAGATCACATGCCCAGCTAGATGCGCTGCCCACCTGCCCTGGCTTGGAGGTTTCTGTGCGTCTTTGTCCTCACCGCATTGCATGCTGGGTGATATTGGCCCTGGACCCTGGGGACAGCTCCACTGCCAGCTGGGAGTTCTTGGAGCTTGGTCAGCGCGGGCAGTGGGGAGGCCCAGGCTCTGCAGCACCTGGTCTGGAGGGGACAAAGGTCTGGTGACAATCGCCTGCCAACAGCGGACCTATGTGAGACTCCAGAGGAGACTTTCCTCTCGAATGTAACATCTTCTCGTGAAAGGAAACCCCTCGTGTTACACTTTAAATGTCTTTAGCAACATTTTTTTTCTAGTGAAAAAAATTCATTTTTCCTGTAATTCTCTGGACTGTATGTGAGTTGGCCATAGTTGCTTATTTGTGTTGTTTTTTTGTGGCATTTTGTTGTATTTCAATGCGACTTTGTCCTGCTGCTGTGACATGGTTCACTGTGTGTGCCTCAGTTTGCTTTGCTGTGCGTTTGTCCCACTTCAGGAAGGTAGAGCTTCATGGACACGTGAGGTGCCATTTATTTTTTAAAATTGAGAAAAATTAGGTCCTTATTTCTTCAAATATATTCTCTGCTACATCTCCTTTCTAAACTCGAATTGCTGTAAGCTCAGCCTTTTGAGAGTATTCTGTAGGTTACTGATCCTTTATCTGCTCTTCGATTTTGTTTGGAAAATTTCTTCTCTCTCTGCTTTAATTTGGAAGGAAACTGATGAATCCTCTTCAAGTTTACCAACTTTATTTCCCAATGTCTGATCTACATGAAATCCCACGCATAGGTATGACTGCATGTGTAAATTTTTTTACAGAATAATTTTGTTAATTCTAGAATTTCCATTCACTTTATTCTGAGTTTTCCTTCCTCTTCTGAAATACTTTACCTGTGAGGTCTACTTTTTCCTGCAATTCGAGAGTGCGTTTGCGATGCCTGTTGCCAAGTCCACGTCTGCTCCTTCTAACCACCAGGTTATGTGCGCTTCCCCCGCAGGGCACTCTCTTCTCCCGATTACGCGCTGTATTTTCCTGTTGGGTTTTTTAAATGGCAGTTCCCCAACCATTTTCCTTCAAGTCACAGGTTATGTATGGAACAAAAATGCATGTAGGAGCATTCCTTTGTCAGATGGCAGGCCATTTCCTCTGTGTGGCAGGCTAGCTGAGCCAGCAACATGGGATTCTTTCCAAAGCCCAGTTTGGTTAGAGCTGAACCACGATGAAAGGGGGGCCTCTACACCTCCCCTGTTTAGAGAAATGTATGGTGGGTGGGACCTTTTTGGGGAGGGACTGGAAAGAAGTGTAGGCTTGGGTGTGATTTGGGGATGATTCCGTATGTAAGTGAAATAATAACATCTGATTGAACTGATTGGATGCCCCCACCACCTCAGGGAGGCTGATCTACTTGATTTAAAGCCAGTTGATTGTAAATATTAATCACACCTAAATGTTACCTTTACAGCAAAATCTAGATCAGCATGTGACCAAACAGCTGATACACATAGTCTAGGAGACACAGGAAATAAGCATCTCACCTGGAGAGTCAAGGAGGGTTTCACAGGGAAGATGGTAGTTTGGAGGGCTCTGGAAGGATGATTGATGTGTGGGGGCGGATGACGGGGCAGACATTCCATCCTAGAGAAGCGACAAGGACAGAAATGCGGAGACACTGACATCTCCGGGTGCTCTGGGTATTCCTTGTGTGGATGCTGACGACCCAGCCCCGCCCCTTTTCTGGGCCAGCTGTCCAGTTGCCTGGATACAGCAAAGGCAGAGTCACAGACATAACTGAATCAAAATACCTTAAAAGTTGAAGGCACATTGGTAATCATCTATTCTAAAATTTCAACTGGTGCAGAATTTCTAAATCATCCACCTGCCATTATGAGACCCATTTGCCTCTCGATTACTTCCAGCTGGGACATCTAACTCTCGTGCGGGGCTGATGGTGTGAGAGCTGTACGTAGCGTCTAGAATATCCTCCGAGGCCCAGAATGGCCATGGTAGAATGGCTCTCAGGAGAGCGGAGCAGCCAGGACTTCCTGGCTGTAACTGAGCTCTAGCGCTTAGCGGAGTGGCCATGCCTGCAGTGCGTAACCTTTCTGTGCGCGTCTCCTGTCAGGTCGTGCGTTTGTGACACCCATGGCAGTCCTGGCGAAGTGCTAGCCTCTCGCCTCCACAGCCGTCCCTGCTGCCATCGGTATTCTAACAACGCAGCATCGTAACAGTAACAACAGTGAAGAGCCGGGAGCGATGACACAGCCACATCACCTTGATGTAAAATGACACTGGGGTGGGCTGGGAGGGGGCGGGGCTGGAGCAGGGTCAGGGCTGATCCCTCTTTCACAGGAAAGAACCTTCTGATGATTTCTCTTTCTACTCCACTCACTTTCAACCCATGCAACTGCTCCTCACAAAGTAGTTCAGACCTTGAGGATCGCAGCCTCTCTCCAGGACGCACCGCACCTGCCCACGCCCTTCCTGAGGTGTGGCCCAGAAGCTGAGGCTTTCCCAAGCATGCCCTATCAGAGTGCAGGATTCAGAAATACTTGTTTCCTTATTTCTATTTATGCATCTCCAGTTTGCTTTGACATCTTTTTTTTATGGTAAATTCATAGCTCCTTGGAAGTTATAATCCACTGAAACTCAGGTCTTGCCCCATGGTCCACGATGGGGTCCAGTTCCTCATTGTCGTTTATCTGCTGTTGCTCAGCACTTGATGTGTCTGGCCCAACAGCCGAGTTTGCTTATCCATACAAATCCCACTGTATTTACGGGCACGCCTGGGAGAAACTGTGGCTCTGGCTCCAGACCGCCGCAGTGAAGAGAGAGGTGCAGTCTTTTTGCCGGTGGCCAGCCTGGTCTTCAACTTGCAAAGCCTCACCTGTGGGCACAGCAGAGTGAAGCACAATAGAACACGGCGTGGCGGGTTTCTTCCTAAAGAGACCACGGAGTAAAGGTGGCTGAGTGTCACAGCTCAGCCAGCTCTGGTTCTATGAACATTAATCTTACTCCACTTGGTGGCAGTCACAGTTTGATAAACACAACATCTACATCTGAATCCGAGGTATTTAGAAACATTTCCATGAGTCCAGGATCAAGGTTAAGTCCTTGCAACACCATTCCCGACACCCCCTCTAATCTGGTATATTTAAACCCTTGAGGGTAAGGGTATTAGAACAGCTCATAATTTACAAACTCCTCTGTAATTTACGTCTCATTCCTCTCTCTTGAACAATAGAATATGTTGAAACATTTTCCCCACATCCCTGACAAATTAGATCTCTATCTGAGAGGACCCAGAACAAAGAAATCGTTAGCTTCACACAATGGCTCCTTAGATCTGTGCGTGCTGCCCAGGGCTGCCCTCTGCCAGCCCTGTGCTCAGAGCCTCGGTCAGCGTGGGAAGGGCTGGAAGGCCATGGCATTGGCATTGTGGGCGGGGCCCTTTCAGGTCCTCAGGGACACACGTGCTCGCCCCTCTTTCTGGCCCCCTTGGCCACCTCTGGCCCCCTTTCCATCCCGCAGTGCAGAGAGATGGAGGGAATAATGGACCTGTGCACAGTGGGACCTGAGTGGAAGTGACATCTGTGCTTCTGGGACCATGCCTTTAACACGCAGGCATGTTCCTCCATGTCCTCTCTCTGTCTCTGCTGCTCTGCCCAGAGAAGCAGATGGTTTCGGGAAGGGCAGGGCACTGGGGGACTGGCTACAGGCGGCCAGCCTACAGCAGCACCTGTGGTCAGCGTCCTGTGCGTGAGGAGTGGACCCGTGCTGTGTCTGCTCCTTCATGGCTCTCGGCGTTTATTTCCCACAGCAGGGATGCCAGCCACACTAACACAGCTCAGATCTGTTCTGTGATTCCCACATGCAAGGTTTTTAGCCCATGCTTGACGAGATTTAATAATGAAAAATTACTCGGGTCACGTGCGTAGCCACTGCAGAGCTGGTAAAAATGCGCCTCTGTGTTTGGCTGACATGTTTTCCTGAACAGGCTTCATGAAAGCCTGTGGTTCTTTCAAAGAACTGCTCTTTAAGTCTTTGCACAGCGTGTAGGTCTGTCGTCCACCTCTGGAATCACGCGTCGGTGGCTCCCTTCTCCCCGCAAGGTTAAGACAGGTCCGTCCTCCACACCGAGCAACCCAGTCCCCAGCTGTGTGGAAGCAGCGAGGTGACCTGTATTTCTGCAGTGTCACCATCTACCTGCCGCCATCCTTGCCAGCCGGGAGCCTGGCCCTTCAGGGGTCACTGCTGTGCGTGCATTCAACAAAAGCAACCTTTGAGCTTTTACAAATCATTCTAAGCCTCAGCTGAATCTCTTCTTACACTTCTGTGCTGCTCTCTAATCTTCTTCATATTGGTTTTCTGTCTAATTTCTGTCCTGATACACGCTCCCAGCACTTCATTTTCACAAAGTTCCGGTGCCACTAAAATGATTTTTAAGGTCTGGTCTGGTTCTCTCCCTCCCGTATGGCTGTGTGGCCAGAAATGCTTTCTCCGAGAGCAGTTGAGACGGCTGGAATCTGGGGCAAGAGTCTAAGTCCCTGAGACCTGAACTTCCAGTCCGTCTCCCAAAACTCGGGGGACATTACCGGTTACACTCAGTCTTCTACGCCGTGGGTGTGCGAGTTCTGTGACCACAGGATCACCTTCCCCTCAGGGCGCCATCTTTTCTTGCCCACCAGCCAGTTCCTCCGGGTGATGCCATGAGATGGGAACCGGTGGGTGGTGCAGGGACCGACCTCTTTTCCCACGAAGGACTGTTTCTCATTATTTCCCCATTGGAATGCGTCATTTTTAATACTGTGTTTCCCAAGTAGGATAGTAGAGTATGGGTGCTTATCCTTAAATGTTTATTTGCTTTTAAGAATTGTAAAATGATAAAGAAAGCCAAGGACCTGCGTGGCTGTTTTCAGACGTGCCCAGTGGCATGTCTGGCTGGACAGATTTCCAGCGCTTGGGAGGATGAGACGTTGGGGCCTTTTGGTGCCGGGGACGACACTCTGACCAACTGACCCACCCGGCCGGGCAAGCAAAGAAAGGCTTACCTTTGAAGGGTAGCGAGATCTTTAATGAAAGGCAGGAACCCCCAGAAGGAGAAATTTTAGACTTTTTTCAGTCACCGTGCCAGCCTGGCCTGAAATCCCACCACTGCAAGGCATTGATGCAGAGCATCGTGGTACTGTGACTAGGAACACACGTTTGGCCCTTCATGAACAGACGGCGATTTAATCAGGCTCCGGTAATGAAGCCTCAGCAAGAAACCCCAGGTGATGGGTTTGGGGTGCTTCTGGGGTGGTAAACGCGTGCAAGTGCGGGTGTGGGAGGGCCCAGAGCCTCCTGCCCATCCCCACAACTCACCCCGTGCCTCTCTTCCAGCCGGCTGTGCCTGAGTTATGTCCTTTCCTACTAAACTGCAGATTTAGTGAGGAACGTGCTTCTCTGGGTTCTGTGACATCTCTGGTACATCAGTCAAACCCAAGGAGTGGCCTTGGGAACATTTGATTCGTGGCCGAGGGTCAGCAGCACAGACGAAAACGTTTGAGTGGCCTTTGACTCGGGGGCAGGAGGGGCAATCTTGCAGGACCCAGCCCACACCCTGCAGGTCTGACTCACCTCCCGGGGTAGAAGGTGTCAGAATGGGTTGACCTCTCGGACCCCTGGTGTCCGAGAGCTGCCTGGCCAGTGGGGAACTTCCCTGCACCCCTCCCCAAAACACACAGGTTGGAATTGGATCCAGGACCCCAAAGCAGCAGGCGTCATATTTGAGTAAAGGTGCATATTCTGGGTCTGGTCAGGGAGCTGGAACTGCTCTGAGATCCGGGAATCACGTGCAGCAGCACAGAATGGGGGGCCGGCACGGGTGTGGGAAGAGGGGCTGGGGGTTGAGTGCCGAGGTCTGGAGGGTCAGGACCCTGCCTGGGCACACAGGTGAAGCCCAGAGCAGGAGGACTCCGGGACGGTGGGAGGGGCCTGGCGCAGCTCCTGGAGCAGCTGCTGGAGCTCTGTGGGCACAGCCTGAGAAGCGTGGCCATCCAGCCTCCCGCGAGGAAAGACACGTCTCCTCCGAGTCTGCGCGGCTCCCTCTGATGGTTCCCACGGAATGGGGACCCCCCACGGGGGTGCACGCGGGGACTGTCGCCTGGCTTTCTGTGATGTCGCGGAGGCCACAGGAGCCCCGTGGAGCCACGCGTGGGCGAGGCATGGCAGACGTGTCAGGTACAGGTGTTGTGAGGGGACTCGGCATTCATCCCTCCAGGATGGAGACACCGAACTTCAATCAGAAAGTGAACATTTTAACTGGGCTTACACTTTGTGTGTTTTCTTGCCATACTCTGAATATTTTGAAATTAAATGGTTAATAAAGAATATTCTTTCGTCACCCTGTAAACAATCAAACAGAAGTGAGCCTAGTACACTGAACAGCATTAGACTGAGAAATACTCCTTGTCCAACACAAGTTTTACAAAAATTACCTCGACACATTTACATATATCAAGTTATTTGGTTAAGTTGCTGATATGATGAGACTGGAGAGATTCTGCGCATCAGCGAGCACATTAGGATCAGGACGCACACGTGTATTTGCTTACCCGTGAAATTCAGCTTAAGTGCCATTTCTCATCCAAAGCCTGTTCCCCGAGCATGCACGTGCGTGTGGATATGTGGACGTGCCTCTCCACGCACACACGTGCGTGTGGACAGTCACGCGGGTGCATGCGTGTGTGGCTATGCTTTTATATCAGGCTGATGGAAATCGCGCCCGAACTGCCAGCTGATCACGGCAGCGGAGTCTCTGCTGACTCACAGCAGGTCAGCGGCCCCAATAAACACCGTCCCTGTCTGTCCCTCGGCCAAGCCCAGGGCCCTCACGTGGCAAAATGCGCCACATTCGATGTGTTCCCTGCTCCTGCAGGGACAGCGGTGACACTTTTCTCATAAAAAGGCTGCCTTTTGGGCATCGGTGTGTGTCAGCTTTAAATAAGACAGAATCGATTTTGTGGGAGCAGCCTGCTTTTTCCTGTGGACCCGTATTAAGATGCTTCTTTTAAAATTCAGTGTCGAATCCAGCTGGGCACTGGAGACACAGAGCACGCCTGCCGTCGGAGGGGCCTCTGGGCGGTCGCTCCGCTGTGTCTGCTGCTGCCTCGCAGGCGGGCAGGATCACCGCTGGGGCAGAGCCTCCTGTTGCTCAACACCCGGGGGCCCCGCGGAGAAGGGGGAAGACCTGTTTGCCTCTGGGAGATCGAATTTTGAGCTTTTAATTCTTTAGGGTTATTTTAGGTGCTTTTCTCGCCGAGGCACTGATAAATCGGGAACCCTTTTCTGACTGAGGCAGGCAAAGGCAGGTAAAAGCCCGCTGAGTGCTAATGCAGCGAATCTCCGTGTCTGTGGCTAGCCTTGGTGTGGACGGGCTTAGCCCGTGGGCCTGGACAACGTTCTGTGTCCGCGTGTTTCTCCGCTGGGGACGTCTGAGCCGCAGAGTGGGCCGTGCTGACCTGGAGAACAGGACTGTTTTTCTAATTGAACTTACTGGGGTGACACTGGTTCATTACATGGGCACATTTCTACGACACCTCATCTGTACACTGCGTGCCCACCACCCAAAGTCACGTCTCCTTCCCTCGCCGTATGTGTGGCCCCTTTACCGTCCCCAGCCCCCTTCCCTCCGGTCGCCATCGTGCCGTGTCTGTGTCTGTAATGTCTGAGTTTTTTCTTGTTTGTTCTTCTGTTCCTTTCAGTCTTACATCCCACGCGTGAGTGAAATCGGGCTTCTTAACTCTTTCTGGCTTATGTTGCTTACCATGATGTTCTCAGTTTTTACAACTCAGTTGAGTTTTGTGTTAGGCCGTGTGACCCTCCAATATATTGGAAATCAGAAGTAATTGTCTAGATAATGAAAGTCCTTCACTCCCCCCAAAACGAACAAACCAAAATAAAAAGGGGAAACGCGACCGGCATTTTCCCTACTCAGGAACCCAGACGGAGATGCTGGGTCAGTTCTGGGCGCAGCGTGGGAAGTGGAGGCGGGGCAGCGCACCTGCCGAGGCAGGAGTCCAGACGGCGGGGTGTGTGGTCCCTCGCCCACGTCCGGGTCCCTCTGGTGCCTGAAGAATGACTGAGCTTTCTACTGACGTGGCCGCACCAGGCTTCTTCTGGGTAGAATTTGCTTAGTTTGTCATTTCCCATCCTGTGCCTTCGACCTTGCTTGCTCCTTGAGCATCAAAAGCCCAGTCTGATAATATTTAATTTTCCTGGGAACGCTTCATCCATTTACGTGCAATGTAAACACTAATATATTTGCATTTTTATTTGTGATTTAATTTTGAGCTTTGTGTTTACTTTATTTCTCTCTCGCCCCCCCCCACCACCTGCACCTGCCTCCCTTGGGACTGATCGCTTCTACTCTTTTATTGTCTCATCTCCTACTTTGAATATAGATATAGATATATCTAGATATATTGTGTCTATACATATATGGGTATATCTGCTATAGATCCCTAGAAATTACAATAGAAATATAAAACATACTAAATGTTTTTCCTGGCTTTTAAAAACTTTTTATTTTTATTTTTTGAAATTTATTTTTATTGTATTCTTTCCACTGCCACTTATGCCTCTTTGACCCCCACCTGTCCCTTCCCCCTGCTGTCACCTCACTGTCATCCGAGTCCGTGAGTCCTTTAGTGAATGGATGACTTTCTCTTCCAGAAAATAGGATTCAGACCCATTTGTTACTCTATGCAATTATTGCGTATATAGTATTTTTACCCTGAAATATACTCTTCTTATTATTGAATGAAGTCAGTGTCTGTTTAGATTGATCTGCCCTCTATCCGGTTTTCTGCTGTTCACTTCTTCCTTTCTAGCATGCCTTGTCCCCAAGACTGCTTTGCTCCCGAGTCCAGTGTGGCCTCAGCACCGCCTTGGCCAGGCTCCGTGGGTGGCATTTCATTTTCAGACCCCTGCTTTGTGCACATGGCGTGGCGAGGAAAGCGTGTTTGGGAAAGAAAACCGGCTTTTCCTGTGCATGCGTCTGAGAAGCAGCTTTGTACAGCAGCACAGAGCAGCTGACGAATTGCGTCTCTTCAAACAGAGTTTTGATTGTTTCGGAATGACGTGGAAAGGCCCCTGTACTGCAATGAGGCTTTCATCAGAGATTTTGTCACGTTGGTCAGCCTGTCTGTCCACCCTTTGCTTTCAGTGTCAAAGTGACTGAGACTCAGTTCGTGGACTTTCAAAGTGCAGAAAACAATGAAGATACAGAAAGTTCACTCTCAATCAGCAGGTAGAGGAGCCGATGTGGAAACCATGGGGTATTTCTCACGTCTTTTATTCGTGAGCACCGTTATTGAAGATCGGTTCACGTCAGTGTTGCTTACAGGGGTGGGCAATTTTGGTTTGTAATAGTTCGTTTGTTGTTCCTGCCTATATAACATCTGAAACTTTTAAATTTCCTCCCTCTGGGACCTAAAACAGTGTCCAGAACTCGTTAGTTGTTTATCAGGTGAACGTTATATAACAGGAACAAAAGTAACGGGCATTTTGCACAACCACCTAAATCTTAAAGACGGCTGTGAGCAGAGGTGTGTGCATGTGTGAAGATTTACACATTTGTTACGTGCACCTGTCCATGTGCAAGGCACAACTTACTAATGCTGTTGTGTCACACTGACCCACACCATTCTTACAGCTAGGGGATTTTATCCAGGTGCTGTGACTCAGCGGTGTCACTCGGGCCTGTCCAATGTGACTAGACTCGTCTTTGTGTCCTGGTAGGATACTTCCAGGCCCCAGAACTTAGTTGCCATGACAAGACCCTGAGAGGAGCCAGAGAGGAGGCGGGTAGCTTAGGGATTCGATGGACACGCGGGGGTGAGGAAGCTGGCGATGGACACTTCCTCTGGTGAAGTCAGCCTGACGGGCTCGGCCACAGTTTGGGGAAAGGAGAAAGACAAGCTGAGCAGGTGGGTTCGGCCCACTGAGATGGGGCAGGTGTGCAGACGGGGCAAGTGAGCAGACGGGGCAGGTGTGCAGGTGCGCAGAGACAGCTGTGAGCAGACCAGGCAGGTGCGCAGACGGGGCAAGTAAGCAGACGGGGCAGGTGCACAGACGTGCAGGTGCGCAGAGGCAGCTATGAGCAGACCGGGCAGGTGCACAGACGGGGCAAGTGAGCAGACGGGGCAGGTGCGCAGACGTGCAGGTGCGCAGAGGCGACAGTGAGCAGACCGAGCAGGTGCGCAGGGGCTCATTTGGCCAGACGTGTGCAGTCCAGGTGCTCCCACGGCAGCCACCATGTGTGAGCTGCTGCCTGTCCACCATTGGCCCTGCTGCATTTCACCTTGGCTCCTTTCACAGTTTTGCAACTTTCCACACATACATTTTTTCACCTCTTTTTACCCACTTTCCACTTTTGTCCCCTGATGCCGACCAAACTCTTTTGAGGAACCACGTCGGTTTTTACCCGCTGACCTCTCCCTTTTTAACCGTCTTTACATCGACTTTGTAAAGATTTTCAACAGCAGTAAAATGTAATATTTCCTTTTGTTTCTAAAGAAAGCTTTCGACATTAATATCGTATCTTACACTCATTGGCAACATATAAAAGTGACAGCCTTTTCATTTAGGGAGCATTTTGGTTGTAGCTGCACATTTAGAAATCAAGTTCAATCTTTACTCATGAAAGGCTCAAGTTCCAGAGAGCACAGTGGATCACGAGTAGCACGCGGCACCGCACACTGAGCTCCTGACGGCGTCTGGTGGCTGTTTTCCCTCCTTGGGAAACTGACGACAGTGGACGCGTTTCCAGTTTCGGAGAACGGGGTTCAGCGTTGTGTCCACCATCAGGAGTGGATGGTCGGTTCATTTATTCATCTGTCATGGCTTTTCATCACAGTTCTGTTACGGTGCTGGTGAAGTAAAGGAACATTTGGTAGGGGTGGCCGATGACATTTAAAAACAGTGAATTAATATTTGCCAGTGAGATATGAAGGCTTTCTAAGGAAAACTGTGGGCGTTTGCCACCACGGCAGCAAGGCTCAGGTGAGACAGTCCCCTGCCCACAGGAAATCGCTTTGCCGAGGTCCTGCTGTCCCCTCAGTGTGCCACCTTGCTGCCTGGGACGGTCATTGCAAGGGGCAGGTGGCTGCTTACTGGTTCACGGAAACAACTTCAAAGCCCACAGTTTGCTGCGTGGACCAGAATGGGATTTCCTGACTGTGGCAGATAAAAATTTCTTGTTTCATAAATCACTTATCTGGTTTCGGATATAATCTTTCTAAAACCTGAACTTCGAGACTTAGCTTCTTTTGTAAATTATAATGTCTGTCTAAATTAACATTCCAGGCTGATCGAATAGCTCCTTGAACTTTGGGCAATTACTTGGCTTTTCTGCGTCTCTTGAATCCCAACCGTTAGTGACAGGGTTACCGTCTGTGGTGCAGGCGCAGAGCAAGCTGCAAGTGCGTCAGAGTGTACCGCGCCTACGCCAGGGAGACCTCCTCATTGTCTCTGTCGTCTGTGCCCGCAGAAACCGAGCTGAAGGAGATCCAGCTGTCCCTGCACTTGCTTTGACCACACTAAACCACGTGCCATGATCGGGGGACAGAGCCGCCCTCATTTTCCCTCGTGGCAAACAGTCACGTGTGAGATTCGGTCATGGAGGGCTTTCTGGATTTCCAGAAAGTGCCGCACGCTGTTTCCTGGCAGAGGCATGTCCTCTGCTCTGAGTGCCCCTCAGGTGGCCTTCACTTCCCGCAATGTGGGCAGTGGAGGCGGGCTCCTGCCTCTTGCCTCCCCCGCTGTGACTGGGTCCTGGGCTCCGCAGCAGGGTTGCATGTGCTATTTGAGGTTAATTAAAATCAGCGATGAATTTTAAATTGAGGTGCAGACACCAGGGCGGTGGTGACTGAGAGATTTCCGAACTAGTTAAATGCAGTCTGCGGGATGCCTGAGATGATGGCCCTCATCAAAGACGGGAGCAGGGCCTTCTGGGAAGCGTTGAGACTTCAATAGCGTGAAATTGACATCTCCTTTCTGGTTCTAATTATGTCCTCAAATACAGAAGTCTGACCCCTCCTCGGGACAGCGGCAGCGTGGCGCTCGGTGGTGGCCACCATGTGACGGAGCATGTCGAGGGAAAACAAGCAGCGTTTCCTTTTCTTTTCAATGTTAGTTTAACGGGATGTCTGTGGTGAGGTGTTCGATTTGATATCTTTCCCTTGCATTTCACATGTCCTTTAAACATAAAGTAAAAACACTACGTTTCCGGAATTCTGATGCTGGGTTTCGGTTGTTTTAGTGGCTCTTTTGTTTTGATAAAGCCTAATGTGTGTGGCAGTGTTTCGATATTGTTGATACTCGTGTGTTGATTGTTTTGTGTGGCATGTCGTGGGGGTCCCTTCAAGTTCAGCTCTGCGCGTGGCTAACAATAATGATAAGAACCCAGTGACTCAAGGGCTGAGCTTCCCAATATGGTAGCTGAAGCCAGATTAATCAAAATGGAATAAAATATAAGATGTAGTTCCTCACACACAGTAACCCTGAGTCAAGCACCCAGGAGTCCCATGTGGCCGGTGGGCGCTGTGCCGAACAGGCTGACGAGGTCCTCTCCTATGGGACCCAGGTCACCTCCCTACCTGAACCCCTAACGCAGGCACATGGCAGAGCCCTTGGTACAGAGGGTCACCTGACCCCTGGTGGCAAGACCCTGAGGTGAACAGCTTCAGGGGAGGGAGGATTATTGTCCCCACTATGCTCCCTGAAATGTTGGATATTAAATACAAAGTAATATAATCTGTTTGCAAGCATAATTTTTGAAAAACAAAGATAATGCCCCGACTGTGATATGAAGGAGCTGGAAAAGGAAAGGGGATTCCTGATGAACAAAATGCACGTTGTTTCAGTACGTGAGTGATTGGACCAGAAAGAACCGCTCCAATATAAAGCGGTCACACGCTCCTATCTGCTTGCAGTGAGCAGGTCTGAGGACAAGGAAAGCGGCAGCATGTGAGTGTTGTCACTATTTTTTATGCTGACGTTTGAAGGGAAAGGTTATGTCAGTTCGTTCGTGAACTTACACGGACACGTAGCTGTGCAAAAACAAGTGGGGAAGCGATAAATGTGCGCGCACAAAGATGGGAAGCTCTCGGAGGTCATGTAAATGTTTAAATTAGTTTCCAAGTTAGTAAATTAAGTTTTGAAGTTATTTTTAGTCAAAATATTTGCTTTCGTAAAGGAAACCTCCTCCGGGTTCATACCAGCCTTACTCAGGGTCTCGTGTCCGATCGGATTTGACAGCGCAGCGCTTAGAGCAGCGCTTAGCGCAGCCGGTTGCGCGTGTGGGCGCCGCGGGGACAGATGGACTCGCTGTTGGGACCCCAGCTCCGCCTGGCGCGGGAGAGGCTCAGCGTGGGGACAGCAGGGCTGGGGCCTCAGCACCTTGGCCAACGTGGAGCGCCTACGTGCTTGGGTTTATTTATTCGTGCGTTTTAAGAGGTGGTCTTCTCTGAAAGCAATCTTGATAAAGTAATCGGGTCTTTTGGGGACCGTGATCAGCACTCACCACCGTGGCACCAGCTGTGCGAGATGCAGACGGCCTGGGCGCCCCCGTGCATGCGGGTGGTCGCGCGGTCCCTGCAGGTGAACCTCCTGCCCGCAGGCCCGCGGCGCTGACCGGATGTGGGCGCAGTGCCGCTCGGGAACCCCCGGGCTGGCCGGGGGTCGGGCAGAGCAGCTCATTGGTTTTGTCGCAAGAAACGTTTGATAGTCTGAGCAGAAATCAATGGGGCGCCCAGATAATGGAGATGCTGTCTCTCAAATCGATGCGAATGTGCGTCGCTGTCCGTTAGCCAGGTGATGGGACAGTTTGAAGTCTGTATTTTGGGATTCACACGATTATTTATATAAGTTGATTATATGCAGTAAAAAGCGACCTTTCTTTAAAGTACAAGTACTTTAAAAATTGGCTCTGGTTCTGATTTTGTGAAATAATTAAAGATTTTTTTCTGGATTTTGCCTTTTTAAAAATAAATGTCTCTCAAAATAATAGAACAATATATCTATGTGCTTATAATGTCGAAGGTCTTATTTTAGCACTTTAAAGAGAAGTTGAGAGTTGTGTACCATTTACAAAGAAAAGGTAGGTTAAAAAGAAAACCAGCAATGAAAATCATCATTTCAAGTCACTTGGAGACAACCAAAACGCTTCCTATTCGGGTCGACCTTGATGTTTGTGCCAACGTTTAGTTCTTGTGACCGCCTGTGTTACACGCCCGTGTCACTAAGCACACGGAGGGCAAAGGAGCTAGTCCACAGAACAGTGAACTCACTTGGGACTCGACTCATGTAAAATGTCTTCGGTGACTTATCTATTGAGTTACTGGGGTTCTCAGCCCATTGCTTGTAACTAACAGGCTATGTGAACACACAAGCTTTTGAAAAAATATGAAAGTTTCTTAAATAAGCATATATTTAATATGTTTAGATGAGTAAGGGAAACTCAATGTAATGTCATGAAAGTCTAGGAAGTCTGGTGATAATTTTTCAATATGAAGCCCTGCCTGAGGGTTAGTTCTTAAAGAGGTCGATAGCACCAGCTTACATTTCGATACACAGAAATTGACAACAGTCTGGTGAGTTTGCTTTTAGGCATATGCCTCTAGTGACTGGCTGAGTGGCACTGCGTCCCACAGGTCTGAGTGCGGATCCCGGCTGTGGCTTTGTAACCCTGGGTGCGTTCTCAGCCTGAGGGAGCCCGTCCCCTCCTCTGCAGGTGACCATGACATTGCTCTCCTCACAGGGCTGGCGTGGGGGTTAAATGAATCAGGTGACATTAGAGCTTAGAATACACACCCTAGTAAATATGAAGTTTTTTAAAAAATGTAGGTTAACTTTTATTTTAAAATTGTTTCACTTTTGAAAGGAAACTCTCTCATTGTCTGTCCTAATTTTAGAAGCCCATCTTTGTTCACTGTCATTTACCAGAAGATTGTCCCTGCCACTGGGAGCAGAGAAAACTCAAGAGGAAGTGACCCAGGCATCCGATTTGGGCCCGAGAGCAGCCTGTAGCTGCCAGCCCCCACGCCTGGCACCCCGACCCGATCTGTCCATCCTGCAGTGCATCCTTGGGGGCAGTTCACTGACACAGGCGAACTGTGGCTTGTTCAGAAAGTCGCTCGAGTATTACATGTCACCAGGAGAATTTATTGTCGTAATTTCCATGATTTCAATATCAATAGAGAAAAGGCAGACCGGGGTTTGAGAGCTCATCAGCTGCTGTGATCACGCGGATTTGTGAAAGGCTGCAGCTCGCTGCCAGTTCTGCTTTTAATTTTAAATCACTACCTCGCTCGATCCTCGTCTTGCAGGTTTTTTATTTTTAAGCCTTCTGGATTAACATGTTGCCTTTTATCCTGGGGAGAAAATGTATCATGTATCCTTTTTGATGACTCTGTTATTCAGATGGCAATGTTGCCGTTTGGTTAGCTACCTTGTGTACAACTTACGTTCCAAATTAGGACGGGAACATTGTTATTGAAAGGTAGGGCGAGTTAAGCATTTCTGTGGTAGAGGAAGGTCCATTTTACTCTCTGGGTCCCGTAGTATTCTTAAGGACAATGTGCAATGAAAGCAGATGGAATTGAAATACCTACATATATTTATTAGCCCTTTTGAAATGAGACTCACCCTTTTTTTAATTTTTAAAATAATGCTGAGGAACCACCTCCACATGGGGAAAATACAGAGGGCCAAGCAGCACCTGCGCCCCGTGATCGTGCTGTGCTCGGGCGGTCGCTGGTGTCCCCTCTCCCCACGGGTCTCCAGGAAGCTCCCAGTGTGTGTTCCCGGATGAAGCATGCATGTCAGCACCTGGCTCTGGCATCTCTGTGTGTCCTTGGCTGCTCCACAAACCAGCTCAGGGGTTCCACTGACTTTTCATTAAGGCATGAACTGGTTAAGTTCAGGTTTCTACCGCTGATTCTCAGTTCCCATGAATTTATTGTCAGTCTATAATAATGTAACGCAAAGCACATATGTATGATGAATAATGCATAAAACACTAACTTATCGTGAGCACTTTTTCTACATGTGTACAATAAATCACTGCTCTTGTTATCATAATTTTGACACTCGCTGGTACAATTATATCTACGGACATCTAACTCAGGGTTCTTGTTGGGCGTTCATGTTCTATTTGGGGAGGCAGCAAGAAATCGTTGTGGATTTGGGACTCAGGCGAAGCCGATGACATCCTTTGCTGCCAGCGAGACATGGGGCTTTGAATGGCACCCAGGCCATGAGGGCTGATGGGAGCGTGCCTGGGGCGTAGTGGTCATTCGGGACTGGATTGTTATTAGTCATTAAACTGTAACAGGTATCATCACGTAAGAAAGAGACTCCATACTTGGTTAATGCACACGAGCACCTGCCGAGCACTCGTACCTGGTGGTGGAGAGGCAGCAATCAATCACAGCTGCTTCTTTTGCACAGTTGGGTCATAATTTGTGTGTGTTTCTGTGTGTGGGCCCCTCCCTCCCTGCACGGGCGTGGGGTGGGGGGAGTTGGAGAAACAGGCACTCAGCAAGGACACGCTGGACCAGGCCCTGTATCTGATCGTTCTGTGAGAGCCCAGAAGAGGGTTTGATTCTGCAGTTTGGTCCAGGAACACCTTCAAAGAGAACAGAGTGAAGCATCACTTCGGCTGGGCACCGGGGTTTGCCTGTCAGAGGCAGTGGGGCCCTGGCTTGAGGTGTGACAGTGTTGTGTGCTCAGGGGACCAAAGGCATCCTCTGTCTTCTGCTGCTGAGAAACACAGGGCCACCCCCTCAGCAGCTTAAAACAGCCCACACTGCCATCTGGCAGTTTCTGAGAGGCAGGAGTCTGGCCACGGCTTAGCTGGCCCTCGGCCCGCGACCTCACCGGCTGGACAGGGACCTCAGGCTCAGTGCCTGTTCCTCTGGAGGCCACGGAGGGAACATCCTGTTCATGCTTTTCGGGGTGTGGGTGTGACTCCTGTAAGTCATTGTCCGCGGGTGTCTGGCTGAGGTCCTTGTCTTCCTGCTGATCGATGGCAGGGACCCCAAACAGCGCCCGGGTACCTCCTGCCATCCTGGCCATGTGGCTCTCTCCATGGCTCTCTCACCACAGCACAGTTCCCTTCCTCAGAGTCAGGAAGGCAAGTCTCTCTCCCCCGTCCCCTGCCTTCTCTCTCTCCCCTCCCCCTTACTCCCCCTCCCTTTCCCTCTCCCCTCGTCCCCACTGCTCCTACTCCCTAAGATGGGGTCCTACACAGCATAATGGCCTAATGAAGCAACTTCCCATCACCTTTGTATATAATGCAGTCGAAGGCCCAGACACCCCAGCACGGCACATCCTATTGGTGAGGCTGTGACAACCATGGGCACACTGCTCAGGGACAGGTGCGCACAGGCGTGGACCGTGGCCCTTCCTTCAGGTTTGCAATGAGAAGCAGACGGGAGGGGGCAAGAAAGGAAACCAAAGCCGTTCGAGGGAAGGGCTCGAGCTCGCCAAGGTCTCACCCAGGTCTTGCCAAGGCTTCCAGGTGCTGTGATGACGCACGGCCTCGGTTCCACAAGACGTGTGCGTGCAACACGTATTTTGTTTAGCTATTTACATTTTATGTGACAGTGATTATTGTGATTCAAGTTCACTTTCTTTGTGGAATGCAGTGAACGGTCAGCTCTTCAAAGACAGACCGCTGTAGTTTATCTGAAAATCCTTCTCAAGTTTTGGGTGGACGGCTCACCACTGACCTTGCTAAATTAACTCCTTTGTGGAGATTGTCCTGCCGTCTTTGCTCCCAGGAGATAATTTCGGGATAATTCCCCTGCGTGAAGTTTAATCATAATTCCACAGTCCGCAGCTTCCCTCTTCTTGATTATAATTTCCTCAGGAGAGTTGTAAAGGTCATATCAGGCCCCTTCTCATGGTGAGTACTGCATTCAGTCTGATTAAATAGATGAAAACATTATTCAAAATTCAGCAGATAAGACACTAGAGAGAAGGGTATTACAAAAGCAAGTCATTAGTTAAAAAAATGCTGTTTTTTCTTCTAAAACATAAATCTCTCCCTGAAGGCATGTGACCTTTTAAAGAGCAGTCTTATGTAGAGATACCAATTTGATCTTCCCAAAAAGCTTTGGTAGACTAGATGCATGTTTATTATTTTGAAAGTCAAGAAACAGATTCACAGATGTTGAGCGACTTTAGGGAGACCAGTGGGGGGAGGGGAATGGAGACAAGTATAACTGAACAACAATTTTTTAAAAAAGAAAGAAAAGCAGGGACTGGGGTCACAGCTGTCTTCCTTCCAGCTCCAGGTCCTTGATGCTCTTAGTCGACCCCTTTCCTACAAACGTTTCACTGAAAAAGGGAACAGGCTGACCAGTTAAGAGCAGAGTGATCTAAGCAGACTGGATCGATGTATGATCATGGCACCAATTTCTACAACATGTGACCTTTTAAACTTTCCCTCCTTTTCGAAGCAATGTCCCCTTGGGTTCCAGACACCTGGGTTCCAGTCAGTCTTCGTTGATCCTCCTTGGGGACCCTTTTGTCGACTCATCCTTTCACGCTCTGACACGCGCTGTTCCACGGTGCCCTCACGTCCCCTTTGCGGCCAGCATACTCTCCCTTAGGGACCCCGATGGCTCTTCCCAGAGTCCACCTGCCTCCTCGAGGCTCAGGTGTGTTCTGAGCCCGATCGAGCGCCTGCCGATGGAGGTGTGCTTGTGTAAGTGTGGGAAGCAGACGGGCCTGGGAATGCTTACAAACACGATATTTGGGGGCTCAGTAAGTCAACTAAAAATGAGTACGAGAAGCTCCATCAGCACTGGGGAGCAAACTGAACTTCAAACCCGAGACTGCAGTGCAACTGGTTGACCTGTTCCAAGGACTCCCACAACTCAAGAACAAGAAGCTGAGGAAGCTGGGGTGGTGTGACCAGCAGCAGAAGAGTGGGGCTGTAGGGCAGGGGTCCCTGTCACCTACGTAGTCAGGACGAAAGCACATCCAGTTTCATGAGCCCCGTGGGGAGCTCACTGCTGTCACCTGGGCCCCTGTCATCAGGCCGGCAAAGAGCGGTTGTCTGATCAATACTTGTATTGATGAATAAGTAAGAGGCTGGCGAGGACTATTTCTGACAATGTGCCTTCTCATTAGCTTCCATTGTCCTTAAAATACTGTCGGGTTTTAAAATAAAATGAGGAGTTCGGGAACTTGCCCCTCTGCGTGCACGTGAGCATCAAATGCTCTGACAGTGTCAAAAACAAAATGCCTGATGATTTGGCAGCGCCCAACCCTTGTTCCTGCAGAGCCACATTCGGACGGAAGGTTGAGTGACAGATAGCGTGTGCTCTTACTTCCTGACCGGGATCAGACTAGTATTGATTTTCTTTGTCTTTAAAGCAAAATGTTTCATGCCTCTCGGATGGATCCTTCCAGCTCATTTATCACTGATGACCACCCTAACAGCCAACCACCGCCTCGTCAGTGCCTGCATGCCCTGCTCTCAGTGGCAAATCTGAGATTATCAGACAGACGAGTGTGTGGAAAGGAGCCGCTCCTGGTGATGCCGCAGGCGCTGATGGGTGCAGGGTGCAGGAGGAGGCTTGCATTGGCAACTAAACGGTTTTACTTTTGATGTCCTTTTTGTTAATGGTAACTTTGTCCTTGGCTTGGAGACAGAAGGTATTTGCTTTAGTTCGCTCACTGGCCTAGTTTGACCGCATGTCTGTTCTCTGCCTGGAAAGAGGTGGGGGAACCTAACAGGGCCCGTTGGTTTTACTCAGAGACAAACAACAAGTTTTCCCAAAGGACACGGGGTAGGAACGGAGGGAAAAGCTAGTGTTTGTTCTGCTTGTTTTATTGTGTATTGTACGTGCAGCTGGAATTCCCATTTTAGAGAACGAGGAGGAAGGGGTGGGGCTCTTTGGCCAGGGGACAACACGCAGGAGCTGCGGGGACCTTGTTCATTTCCCAAGATGTCCCGAGGGTGTGGGAAGGCCCAGCGTCGGCACAGAAAGATCGCGGCTCCGTGTTCCCCTGTTCCCGTGGACTGACAGACGCAGCTGGTGTTGTATGACGTTCAGCAGATAACAAACAAAACTTTGTCTGCAGTGCTTAAAAAAGCCTCACTAAAATTAGCACCAGGGGGTCAGGTGTTTCATTTGTCGTTGGTTGGGTAAAGGAAATTCATAGTTTTTCATGTGAATTTTGCTTTTCTGAAAACATTCCCACCAATGATGAGCAACTATGGCATTCATACTACTGAAGGTATTGTCTCATTTCGAACAAACATTTTTTGAGAGAGAAATAAGATTTTAGTTTCCTGTATTTTGGGGGGATTGCAGGAGGACGTCACACTCACTGGCCCGCAGTGGGCACGTGGGACACGGAGGCGGTCCATCCTGCACCACCCGGGCCGGGGAAGCAGAGATGATAATCTGTCAGGGATCTGCTAGTCAGCCTGGCACTGCCAATAGCAGGTGAATAAATGAATGCCGGGTGAATAAATGCATAAGTTACAACAAAGTAATAGCTTTTACTTTACACAATATACAATCAGAAAGAGTAGTGCATATCTGTTGCTTTTAGAAAAACATTACTTTTCACAATACTGCTCTCTTTTAAAGTTTATTTCAGGGCTTTTATTTGCAATTATATATTTCGACCATAGATACTAATGCATGCTTCTTCTTTATGACAACCTGTTTGGATGACAGAAAACAACACGTCCTGGGCTAGCCTGCAGCCAGGCTGCAGGACTGTCCCTTCCCGGCGGGAGGCAGGTTCTCTGTGACGCTGGGGCGGCCATGCAGGTCCCTTTGGCCCATCAGACAGGAGCGGTCATGATCAGCCATAGTTCGGGTCCCCTACAGCCCGTCACACGTGCACAGGGAAGCTGCAGAAAATGAGCAGTAATGGTTCGTGACGTGGACTATTGGTGTCAGAGAGGGGGCTGTGGTATGATGGTCTCTCTCTGCTTCCCGCCCAGCACGCACCCACTCCCAGGTAAACCACCTTTGTCGTGAAGAGTTGGCCAAGGTGTCTGTTTCTCAGAGTTTGTTCATGGTTCTCCAAGCACAGAGTCCAACCCCTGCAGGCTGCTCTGGCCTTCTCACCACCAGGGTCGTCACAGTCCTGAGTGTGACCGTTCAGTGTGGGGCGCTGCATCCCGAGGGCCTGTGCCTACCCGATGCCCTCAGAGGCGGCTCAGCGTTCACAGGACACTCAATCACATTGTTCAATGAATACTATGAAGTATAGTCAAAATGTCTGCAACTGACCCCTCAAGAACTATTAAAAAAAACTCTAAGCACCTTCTCCCTTTAGAAACTTCTAATATATGCTTGAAAACATGTAACAGAACATGCTCTAATTTCCTTCCTTAGTTTCGTGCCTATGGCATGTTAGTGTGTTTATTAAACCCATAGAGACCCAAGTGCTTTAAGGGACATAGAGAAAATGCTACAAATTATGATAATTCCTAATCAAGGCAGAAGGTAATGAAATCTCGCCAGACAGAAATTCATCTACCTCATTGATTAAAAGAGATAAAAAGGGGGAAAAAAGAAGGAACAAGATCCAAAGAGCCCTGAGTTTCACACACGGCACAGCTGCCCCTGGAAGATTAGATCTGCCTTTGACATAAACGTGATTTACAATCAGTCTCAATTAGGTTAAGATGCACTTGAGATGATTTTCTTTCTCTAAAACTTCTCATATTAACTTCGCTGTCGGATTTGACTATCACGTGCTTTGCATGTGAATATACCCGTGTGCTAAGCTGTCTGCATTAATCTAAATTTGATTTAACTTGGTGAGCACTAATAGTCTGTTTTGACAAAGTGAAGAAAAGTGCCTTAAAAGTAAGGAAGACAGTGAGAGTGCGGGAGCACCCTTCCACGGGGGAGAGGGGCGTTTCCTCGGCTGCCAGCCAGCGTCGAATCGCAGGGCAGATGAGACAGACGGGTTCTCGCACAGGCGGTTACAGGTGGATGGGAAATCGGGTGGAGCTGTGGACGGGAGAGTGGCCATAGCCGTGGGCTGCAGACATGAGGAGAAGTGCGCTCTGGTTTTGGAACGTTATCTGCCCGCGTCTGGGATGGACGTGAGTGTCAGGGCTTTAGGGGGCAGTTTCCCCCCAGCCATTTAAAGACAAGACTGAGGGCCTCAGCGAGTGTCCTGGGAAGTGTTGGCACCCAGATGTGGAGGGGTGGCAGCCTCGGGCGTTGCTGTCACATGTACCTGTCGTCCCTTGCGTTGTTCCCCAGACACAGGACTGCTGGGCTCTCCACCCAGCGCCCCGTGCCCTTCTGCCGAGGAGTGGCCTGGACTTGAACTTGGTGCTGGAACCTCCTAAGAGCTTCCTACTCCCCGTGCTTTTCGGGCATCGAACTCATTGTGAGTTGGGTTTGTCTTTGCTGGTAACTGTCCAGCCTCTTCTGCCCATTTTTCTCTTGGGTTTTGGTGTTTTTCTTCTTAACTTTGGGGTCTAAATGCCTTTTTAAAATCCAAAGTACATAAAATCCTTTATTGTGGTCCATAGATTTAGTAATGTTACCTTAAAATTTAAGTTATTTTTAAAATTTCTTCTAACCGATCGCATCTAAAGCCATAAGGCTCGCGGGGAGGGGTGGGGAGCCTTGTGGTCGGCTTCAGCTGTGCTTAAACTGAGACCTTGACCTGGTACCCCCCCAACACACACACACACAAACACACACAGCGCTGAGCCCCCTGCGCTGTGAGACTCGGAAATCAATGGGATGACCGCAAGTGTTCCAAGTGCATCATTATGAAAAATGCCGTATTTGGCTGAATGGAGCCATAAGACTTGCTGTGATTTTTAACCTCTGTGAACAGCATTATTTTTAGGTGAAACGTACTTCAGCATCTGTTCTGACATGTTTCTTTTTAGCAATCACAGGTACACAAAATCTGGATACTACCGCAGCCAGGCAGTAGATCCAATGTTGCAGCGCCTTCGAGCTCCCGCACAGCGGCTCCCGATCGGCGCACGCGCAGAGACCCTCGGTTTGGGCCTGCGCGTCGTTTTCAGCGGCCGCCGTGCACGGGCCACGCGGCAGGCAGCCGTCGTTTCTCCACGCTTTGTGATGATGACGCACTGCTCTGCTTTCCTGATGCAGGCACATTCTCAGCACTTTTTTTATGGCTTTTCATAAGGCACCAATAATGTTACCTTCCCAGAACCCCGCCGACTTCATCCAGCTCCTGCTGCCCCTCGGTGATTGCTCTGCCTCACAGTGTGGACGTTAGGAAATTGCCTGGGGAAGTTTTCCTGGCTGCTGACCGGCCCCAGTGCGGGCTGCCCCCCTACGTCTTTGCCCTGTACTGATCGCTGGCAGCAAATCTGCCAAGGGCTCTTTTTCCCCTTTTCTTTCCTTACTTTCCCATCTTTCTCGTTCTTTCTGGCTTTCCCTTGGAAAATGCTTCAAAAATACAGCGTCAGGCATCCTGCCTGTAAAATTTCCTTTACACTCTAACCAATCCAGGTTAAAAAACAATTAATAATAATAATAATAATGCGTCGTTAGCTGTTCCTAAGGCCACGGCCAGTGAACGTGCCAGGGCCCACACCTTTGCCCAGTGCCCACCATATGAGTTCTGTCCATCACGTCCGCTTCAACAACAAAATACAGTCACATTTATTCTGGGTCAGGGTTTTTGTTTTTTTTTTTGTCTCATTCATAACAGTCCAAACATCAAATGAACAAAGAATAAGCATGAAAACTGGTGAACTAAAAGCCCTGGTACTACCATTTGTGTCTGGGGACCGAGCTCAGCAGTTAGAACACGCAGGTATGAGAGGCAGGCAAGGGGCAGGTTATAGTCACTGTGACGAGGACACTTTTCCAGTGATGGGAGGGCTTAAAATGACGTTGATCAGGAAAGGAGACCCGGCTGAATGTGGGTTTCATGGAATCTCCGGCATCGTTGGGGGGACAGAGGAGGAGGGCCTGACGGGCGGGGGATGCTTCTCTTCCGAGCAGTGCAGGCCTGAGTGCCGCGCCCGG
Organism: Macrotus californicus; assembly: GCA_007922815.1. Classification (NCBI taxonomy): domain Eukaryota; kingdom Metazoa; phylum Chordata; class Mammalia; order Chiroptera; family Phyllostomidae; genus Macrotus; species Macrotus californicus. The sequence continues at coordinate 29,746 of VMDR010004757.1, forward strand.
AGCAGCGGGTGTGGAGAGGTGTGAAGGTGCCGAGATGAGCCCCAAGTCGACAGTGTTCTTTCCAGTGCCTGTACTCTGCAGATGAAAAAGAGTTATAACTCAACATAATATAATTTTCTAGATGGAGACACCAGATAAATGGTGAGAAATTTAAATGCAATTAAAAGGCAATAAATATACAGGCAAAGAGTTCAGTTGAACATAAATTAAGGAACACAGTTTGGTCAAGTCGACCTAAATAATATATTTTACCCTTAGGAGTGCTAAGAGCACCCTTTCAAGATAGCCAATTAAGTGCTCAGCTGATTTAATTCAGTTGATTATGCGGTAAAGGAAGCATCCATCTCCAGGGTAAACATGCCGTCCAGCGCGTCACTGGGTTAACTGTAAGCCCCACCTGGCTGTCACGAATGGCTGTGTGTCGCCTTTCCTCGTGGCTGAGTAGTGTCCCACTGCGGGTTACACCGAGTGGAATAAGTCAGAGAAAGTTGAGAACCACGTGGTTTCACTCATGTGTGGGACATAGAAAACGAGGCAAACCAGTTCCCACTGACGCAGATGCAGGGTAGGGACGAGCCGGAAGGGGGTGGGGGGGCAGTAAAGGGTAAAGGGGTCACATACAGGGTGAGGACAGGAGGTTCGACTTTGGGAGGTGAGCACACGGTGCAGTGCACAGTTCTCGTGTTTTATAGAAATACGCACTTGAAACCTGCAGGATCTTACTAACCAATGTCACCCCAATCAATTTAATTAAAAATAAACATAGAATAATAAGTAAAAGACTGGTCTCCATGGTCCAGTTTCAAAATCCAAAAATAAAAAATGAGAAAAGGAAGCCCCGCCTTGGGCAGCCCCTCCCTCAGTGCCGGCAGAGCAGCTTGCGCCAGGTGGTCAGCACAGGACAGGAAGATGGGCGCTGGTCAGTGGCAGGAGGCAAGGGCTCCCGCTGGGCTTGAGTCTGCGGGCCGGCCTGGCATCTCTGTCATCCCCACACAGGCCTCTGCCTTCCAGTTCCATCAGGAATTGTCTTCCCCTTTTGGACGGCGACAAGCCCGAACCTGCGCCTGACGCTTCCATTGTGCAGGTAGCAGGATGCCGTGGGACAGTGGAAAACCACGGCAGTTCACTGCAGTGCCTGAGGGAGCAGAGGGGCTCTCAGAGCAGGGCACAAGCCCAAGGAGCTGCGCAGGAAGGTGGGACCTCCTGAGAGCCACGTGCATGTGGCTGTCCGGGTGGCAAGGGTGTGTCTGTCTGTGGGCTTGGAGAGGTGCAGCTGCAGTGGAAGGTTAGATGTCAGAGGGGACACGGTGGGCTGGAAACGCGGGGCGAAGAGATGCCTGTGTAGACCTTTGGTTAAGCTGGTAAACGTTTTAAACTAATTTCCCCACAATTTTAACTCTTCCACCTTGGGGCAGTTGGTGAGATTTGAAAACAGACTACAGATTAGATAACACTGTTGTATGGATGTTAAATTTTGTTAATTTAATACAGTTAAGTAAGGGAATACCTTTCTTTTGGATGAAAAACAGTGAGATATGTACAAGTCAGGGGGTGTCATGTCTTCAACACACTGGGACATGATTCAACAGACACACACACACACGCGCATGTGCGGACACGCATGAGATGCTCACAGAGAGAAACAGCACGTTCCACACATGGAGCAAAACGGGGCTTGGAGAGTCTGTGTAAATACCGACCTGAGTTTCTTCTTCCCATTTTTGCATCTACTTTGTAAGTTTGTAAACATTCCCAAGTCGATTTTTAAGCATACACGCAGTTTTAAGTGCAGAAGGGCAGTTTTAGTTAGAAGCTCAGTGGCGCAAATTCGGGAAATGTTTTGAGGGCAGTTACACTTGAGGAAACACATGGCAGCCTCCCCCTCCTGTCTGCTCATTACGCCTCCTAACAGACTTCACACTTCACTGTGGGGAGTGCTAGAACGGATGCCGCTGAGGGATGATGTTGAGAAATGACAGTTTTTTTTAAAAAGATTTTATTTATTTATTTTTAGAGATAGGAAGGGAGGGAGAAAGAGGGAGAGAAACATCAATGTGTGGTTGCCTCTCAAGCGCCCCCTGCTGGGGAACCTGGCCTGCAACCCAGGCATGTGCCCTGACTAGGAATCGAACCAGCTACTCTTTGGTTTGCAGGCCAGCATTCAGTCCACTGAGCCACACCAGCCAGGGCAATGATTTTTGACCATGAAATGGTTCCTAACTTTGCAGTCTGTGAATTCTATCAAAGTTTTGTTTGGAAAAGAGATTTTCTTTTCTAGAGTAACTGACTAATCATCAGTTAGGATTAAAAATTTAAGAGCTTTCTCAGAAAAATAAAGGTTTTTATGAAATTCAAAAATAAATGCCTCTCTTTAATTTTTCTCCTCAAGTGCTCTTTAAGAAGCAATATTTCAAAGTATGTTACAGATTTCACTGGACATAAGAGAACACAGCAATTTCCCTTAAATTTCAGAAATGTCACCTAGACAAATCATGCCTTCGCAAAGCCTAGTTAGTGACACATTTTGTGCAGATTTCACTTCAACTTTCTTGATTTTTTAAAAATTGAAATTATAGACCTCCAAGTAATTTATTTTTCATGACAATTAAGATCAAGAATCCTAGAGGTGCTTTACTAAATGCTAATTACCTAATGTCTTTGATGGTTCACCCAATTTATCCTTGATCTTATGTGTCTGAAAAATGCTGATGTGGAAATACAACACATGTCTGGTCTGTAACTCTGTATAACTTCCTGTTTTCTCTAGATGACATCATTCCTATCGTTAACGAACATACATACACACGTGTGAAAGAGTAAATGACTGTGGTTATATGTGCCAACCGTGCTAAGACTGCTAAGTACCTACTATCCACTATTTCAACAGAAGTTATGTATTCTGTGATCATTATTATTATTTTCACGTAAGTTAATTTTGAGAAATGAAGCCCTGTTGAAATAGACATCTGGGTGTGCGGTCCTTCAGGTATTCATGATCAGGAGTTCGTTTTATCCTGTGTATCTTGTGGTTTGCAGAATTCTAACTCACACCTTATTAAACTTAGTATATTTCACCACATGCCGCAAAGCTCTGTGGAAACATGTAACATGGAAATACCAGAGTGATACTGTATTTAATATGTGAATATAAATTCTATTGTCAGTATAAAATATTTGTGATATTTAAGTATAGGGTAGAGCAAAAGAAGGTTTAAGGTTGTGAGTATGCAAAACAGTTTATTCTTATATTTTTATTAATAATCGTGCAGTTTTCCATGTGAACAGCTGTAAACCTACTCTTAGACCCGTATCTAGGTCTCAAACTGTCCACTCAGCTTCCGCACTTGCCAGGGCCTCCACTTCTTCACACGCACAAATCCTGAAATGCTCATGCCTGCAGCGTTTGTGGAAGCCCTGATGTCAGTGACGGGGTGATGTGGGATGATTTTTACGTGGTTAGCAAACTTCTCAGGCGTTGTCTGATTATTGGTGTGACTAAACCGAAGCACAGACAAGGCAATAAAGGGATGAAGCCCATGCAGAGCAGGCTGAAAACAAACCCTTCGGGAAATCACAGTGCAACTTGTCCTGGGTGGGTACACACAGCAGCATCCCTCACATTCCCCGTCAATGAAATCGGATGCAGAAGTTTTCTCAGAGCTCAGAGAGCTGAACAGAGGGAGGCACAGGGGCAGAGGCAGGAAAACCCAGCACAAAAGAAATGGGAGGTTCTGAAGCCCAGTTAAAAACGATTTGTGTCAAGAAAATGATGTAAGAACCTAGTTTAACATTTCATAGGACCTTCGGTGTTCTTTAAAAATGTGCAAGAGAAAGAATTCAGAAGTCCTTAACATGAAATGTTGTATCTTTCTTTATTGCAAATGCATTTCCCATGATTAAAATTTCTCTTTTTTTTCTACTTCACTGACTTTCCTCTCGCTAACCGCTATCAATTCAGCTTAGTCTGCAGTTAAGACTATCAAATGACTCCAGTGCTGGGAATTAATAAAAAATACGCACCAAGATTCCACTGGACTGCACACTTTAAACCAAGTATATTACTTCTGTCCGAAATCCTTCAGCAGAAACAGGAAGGTTAGAAGGTCGTCGGATGTGCTGAGCACCCACCCATTTTGGTGCTGCCGGGCGTCGGGCCACCTTCCACGAGAGGTGCTAAAGAAGGACCTGCTGCCGTTGAAAAACACATCGGTCATTTCGAAATTAGTGTACAGCTTACCAAATAGACGAACTTATAGTTATACGATTTTTCTTTTAAAGGAGAAAAGTGACACTAAATCTAATATCGTGGCTGAAATTAGGGGCGGTTTCATGTCCCAACACAGTTTCACAGTCTGTGAAGTGGCAGTCTTGTGCCACAGGAGACGATGAGCAGCTCTGGGCTGGGCGTCAAGAGCAGCTGGCTGCCTCGAGGTATCTGCCCAATCGTTCTACCAGTCGGGGTTTGCTCGCGTTGGTTGGTTGGTTTTGGTTTGGGTCCTGAGTGACCGTGCAGGCTTTCGGGGAAGACCAACAATGTGATGAATGTGGTTAAAGCTCTCGGTGGTATCTAACCTACTTAACGTCCACGTTTTGGGATTCATTCCAAGCTCCTCTGACCCCGGCTTAGCCGTCTCATTTATTGGCTGATGCTCTCTATTCTCTCTGTAAATAAAAACTGATAGTAAGTCCAATAGTTTAGAAATAATTATAGCACTCTGTGTGGATAGGATAATGACAAAGACTAGAAACTCTATTAAAATTTTTGAAATGCTACGTACTTGTATTAATTAGTAGGTTATTTACTTTCTTCGACCAGTCGAAATGCCCTGAAACTACAGATTGCAGGTGATGTGCTGTCAGTAAGAAAGATTCAGGTAGAACTTCTGTCAGTGAACCCACAGCTCCACAGAAGGCCTTGGTTTCCACGGCAGGCGTGTGTCCGTGCTGAAAGGTATGCAGGGTAGAGGTAAGGGTGGTTTACAAAGTGTCTAGTTTAGTCTTACGATTGGACATCCAGAGATCAATGAGGTAGTTGATGGTACTGAAGTGACTTCAGGAAAACTAGGGACATCCAGTTGTATTTTCTTCCACAAATTGCTGATATGGAATGAATTAGGAAGAGAGCAGTCATGGCTTAGTGTGCCAGGAGCCTGGGGAGGAAGGTTTCCGGAGGAGGCTCAGCAGTGCTGCTGGGGTCACCTGAGAAAGGGTGGGGGGTGAGGAAGGGCTATCAAATAGGGTGAGAAACGATTGTGGACATTTAACACCAACTTTTAGAATATAGCCCTTTACTTAGGAGTAGATGAAAAATATAAGTGCTGAGAATGTCTTGGAACTTATTTTAGATCTAATAGTGCATGGAAGGAAGAGTCACTCCATGTATATAAATTGAGGGAAATATGAGTGTTTGTGACCAGAAGTCAGGAACTGGAGGAACGAGAATGTTGGATGTGCTTGGCGATGAGGAGTTGGTGGGGAGACCGAAGGCCCGGAGAGCAGGTGGGAAGCGCGACCAGAGCCTGCCTTGGCCAGCAGAGGCTCTCAGACAGCCCTGGAGTGGAAGAAGGGAAATCAGATGCATCACTGTGACAGGAAAGAATTCTAGGCGTGATCTCTATTCTCTAACAAACATAGGAGGCTCTGAAACAAGCCCTGAGAGAGGTAAAAAATACGTCATAAACCTGAATTTAGCATCTTAACCACTTCCAGGTGTATGTGCCAGTTGCGTTAAGTATATGCACATAGTTTTACAGCAAAACAATATTTCTTGCTCACATTCCAGTCTGGTTTGGACCTGCTGGGCTGCTCTCCCCACGGGCCTTGGCACAGGCAGGCTCCTCGGTGCGTGGCGCTTCCTCTAGGCATTGGGTTCTCCCTCCTTTCTGTTCCATCAGCAGGTGGAAAGTGGGGAGCAGATGCTGCCACTGAACGGTGTGTTGGCCCAGCCTCGACGTGGCGTGAACTAATCCTGCTCACCTTCCTTGGCCCAGAACCCAATTTAATGTTGACGTTAAAAATGTAATCAAGCTCTATGGACCGGGAAGAAGCAGAGAACATGGATTTTTCTGAGAATCAGAAATCTCTGCTGTAGATATTTCTCTCCCAAAGAGGCTTGTTACATAGATAGAGGCAATGGGGAAATCAGGAAACAGGCTCCTAACCGCGGCAACGATGCGTCACTGATTGCTATCAAGCAGCAGGAGATATTTGAAAGGAAATTAAAAACATATCTTAGTAAGTATATTAAGTAGACAATACTTAAGGGCAAGCCTAAAAAACATGCAAGGCCATTATAAGAAAATTATAAAGCATTTTTTGAAAGAAGACAAATAAGTGGAGAGACACATTATACTGACTGATAGCAGCACCCACCACTGTAAAGATATTCCCAAACTGCTTTGTCTTTACTGCAATTTCAATCTGAATACTGACAGATTTTTAATACAGAATACATTAATCTCATTGTAAAAGTTATATGATGAACAAGGGTTCAAGAATATTCAAAATGCCCCTGGAGAGAAATAGCAGATTCCAGACATCAAAAGAGGAATTCAGACGGTTTGGGGTTGTGGCAGCGAAGGGCCATTATCAGTGGAAACAAACAGACACCAAAGGAACGCCTGCGATGTTTGGAAATATGAACTATGACGCAGCCGGCGTTTCGGGTCTGTGCGGGACGAACGGACTGTTCCATAAACGATTATGAGGCAGCCGGATCCGCACAGAGAACCTTGAATGTGGACAGACCCGTGCCTCTCGTTCACTGGGGAATCAACTGCAGCTGGAATTGGAAGCTAAAGGTGAAGGGCAAAATTTTCAAAGTAAAATATATAGATGTGTTTGAAAGCTCAGGAGAGGAAACATTCTTAAACATGCGACTTACAAGTAATAAACATGGTCTAGAGTTAGAAGAATTCTGTAAGTGAGAAACAGTGCTTTTGTCACTGGTAAACTCAGGGCCGTGGTGTTTGCCCAGAACGCGGCATCTTAGAAGGACGAGCATCACAGGGTGCTCCCCGGGGTCGTGACCCCAGCCCTAGAGAGACTGGGTGGTGCTGACTCCAGCGGTGTCTGGGTTTGATTTGAAGTCGGGGGGCTGGGATCACTTGGAGACTTTTTCAACTTCCCCCGGTGCCAGCGCTGGGGACCAGGACGTGGGGACGCGTCTGCTGAGGCGCACGCACGCCAAGAGCTGTGGCTTGGCTGGTGTTCCACTTCACACAGCAAGAGGGGATTATGGGAAAGAAGTTAAAATCCTCATCCCGGAAGCTTCAGAAGAATTTGCTTAAAAATTAATTTAACTCACCAACGAGGGTGCTGGCCGGTTGATAAACGTGTTTCCCCAATTTGAGTCATTTTCTGAAGTTTTCCTAGCTCACAAAACTATGGAGTCTAATTAAAGCTGAGACTCTTGGTTTGGATTAAGCTGAATTATAAACACTAAGTAACAAATGATGGTTCTAAGGGATGTGTGTTCATTAGTGATATAACATTCTATGATTTCCTTTTTGGCTACATTTATACATTATAGGCTTTTTTTCTGGATAATAGGAAGTGAGGAAAACAATATAATTATAAATGGAAATTCAGAATGCAAGCATCATTCACCGACAGGTGCTTGTTCTGCGGGCTGAACGGCTGTGGGTCTAGGGGGGCATGGGCAACCACCCAGGTTTCCATAGAAACACTGATTGCTTAGGTGAGAAGATTGCCATTTTTCTTTCCATAAAACCAACACCAGATGTCAGTTTTTGCATTTAAAGTCAAAACACGCAGAAATTCTTTGGTATTTTCATTGACTTTGTCAATGCATTTATTTCTACTGCATTTAGTTTATATCATCTTAAACCTCAAATGTTTACATCTGCTGCTTACCCTTTTGAAATATTTAAGCGAGTATTTCCTTCCCAGCTGTTTAATTTTATAATACAAATTTGTAACACTTTTGGAATCCGTTGGAGCCAACGCAGTCCAAAGCAGAACTTGGTACTAATGGTAGTATTATGTAAACGCAGCTTCCAAGGATTGCATTGTTTTAACTAAGCATTCTCTTTGCCCTTCCAAAAAATGATGTGTTTCTTTTGCTTCCCCTTCAGTTTTGAATATCAACAAAGGTGAAAGGGGTAGACTAATACAGGGTTATTCACTTGCATGAGTTACAAAAACAAGAGTGGAATTGTTTAACCCGATTCCAGAACACAAAGGCAGAAAATGAAAGACACCCACAATTCCTGTCATTTCTTATATTATGTCCATGAAGATGTCCAGGGCACAGATTCACACACATAAGGCCGTTCCCTGTTTTTGCTTTTCTGTTTTTCGTTTTGGTCAGAAGATGCAGCGAGCATGGCTCAGGGAGAGGCGGGAAGTTGTTTCCAGCCTCCCTCAGCTGAGGGCATTCTTGTCACCCCAGGGGTACGTGCTGTCCCTGGCACAGGCACCTCCTGCCTCCCAGAGCTAGAGCCGTGGCGCCTCGGTCACCTCAGCAGTGGGGGCAGGTGTCCCTCCGGTCCCCAGCTTCACCGTGCGGAGTAATGATGTCTGATGTCACTTAGCGTATAGTACGAATGGCCCTCTGTCGTCACTACATCAGTGACTTTCCACCTTTTCCACCTCACGGCACACATAAAGTAATCAGTAAAATTCTGCAGTGCACCAAAAATAGTTTGCATTTTTTGCAGATCTGACAAAACGCCTATTGCTGCGTGGGCAGTCGCCATGTGTTTATTTGAGAAGTTGAGGGAAAAGAGACCAGTGCCCTTGACCCCATAGTCAGGTGTTGTATGTTTTAAAAACTCTGGTAGCACACCGGTTGAAAATCTCTGACATCTATAAATTATATATAGAATTGGAAGTTTAATAGGAAGCTAATGATAACTTACAATTAATTGTTCAAAGAATGCTTACATCATGTAAAGAAAGTTTTACTGGATTGAAACACATCTTTGTATTAACCCAACATTATAAAAAATTACAAGTCCCCAGATTTAAAGAGAGTAAGTTGCATATTAGAGAGAAAATGAATATTTGAAAAATTCATTCCCTGAAGGGCAGAGTTGATAACAATTCTTTTCTTAGTTCATCCATTCAAATAAAATGATATCCATTTACTCTTCAAATGGCAAATGTGCAACATGCACTTTGAAACAAAATGCATTAGAGCACAAGAAAATGAACTTTCAATTATATTTTATGATTATGCCCATTGTTTCAACAATAACTTAACATTTTAATTAAATCTGTAACTCTCCACTTCTAAAACAGTGTGTTTCATTCATTAGTACCACAATTTAATGACTGGTTTTCCACTACCATTTACAATAGCCAGCTATAAATTTTAACATCATTTCTCAGTGGCCTAAATCTGTATTCTTCACCTTAAAACAAACTTGGAGTAATAAAAATTATGAAATGGTTTATTAGTTCACACATCATAAACTATATTTCATGTGCCATATATATTAGTACTAAAATCTAAGTGTCTTTTATTTTTTTTTAAAGATTTCTTTATTTGTTTATTTTTAGAGAGAGGAGAAGGGAAGGAGAAAGAGAGGGAGAGAAACATCAATGTGTGGTTGCCTCTCACGCACCCCTCCTGAGGACCTGGCCTGCAACCCAGACTTGTACCCTGACTGGGAATCGAACCGGCAACCCTGTGTTTCACAGGCCAACGCTCAAGCCACTGAGCCACACCAACCAGGGCTAAAATCTAAATGTCTTTCAAACACTCAGGACACAAGGATGAACATAAGACAGCATCGGTATCACTTTGGGGGTTGTAAGCCTTCTCAGAAACTCAGCAGAGTTGGACAGCATGGGTGGTGAGCCTGACAACGTCTTCTTCCTGTGAGGATGCTGGGCATTCTCTGGTCCCTGCTGGACTTTCACCCTTTCCCTTTCATTGTATTTGACCTCATACTTCCCTCCTCGCTCTGCTGTAGCTGAGGTCAACGACAAATCGGAACTTGGCTGGGTGTCCTGGTTTAAGCACTTGTTCTGATCACACAGTGTCCCTCTTAGCACGGTGGAAATCCGCATGAGCTCCGTTATTATTTCTCAGCTACATTTTCGAAATGCTTTTCTGTTCATCATAACAGAACGCTCTACCCTCTACAAGGAACAGGCTGGGGAATCAAATAAAAAAATGAAACAAAAGTTCTTGTGAGAAAAAAATGATCTTGCAACATGGTTTCCTTTATAGCTTCCCAATATTAAAGCTGATTGAAAGTGAGCACCACCACATAGCCACACACACACACACACACACTCACTCACACACACACACACTCACTCACACACACACACACATACTCTCTCTCACTCACACACACACACTCACTCACACACTCACACTCTCACTCACACACACACACTCTCACTCACACACACACTCACATACACACACTCACACACACTCACATACACACACTCACACACACACACTCTCACTCACAAACACACACACTCTCTTACACACACACTCACACATTCACACACTGACACACACACACTCACACACACTCTCACTCACACACACACACACTCACACACACACACGTCTTGTGTTGAAAATATGGTGGGTCTTTTACTGCAGGAAGATTCTCTTGCAACCGATGTTCTGTGGTGAGCTGCTCTCTAAGGTGGCCTTCAGTAGTGGCCTCTGCTGCCCGGTGTCCGTGTCCTTCTAAAATGCCCTGCCCCTTATGTGGGATGGCCCAGTGACTTGGGTCTAAATGACAGAATATGGCCACGGTGCCACTTCTGTGATCAGATGAAAAGAGATTGATAATGTCCACCTGGCAGGTCCTCTTCGTCCACCCTTTCCCTTGCTGGCTTTGATAAAGCAAGTTCCCATGTAGGTGAGGCCCTTGTGGCAAGCCGCTAAGAGTGACCAGTGGCCACAGCCAGCGGGACAGGGAGACCCTCAGTCCAACAGCAACTGAGTCCTGGCAGCAACGCTGGATGCCAGCTTGGGGCTGAGCTCTTCCCTGATCAGTGTTCCTGCGAGACCCCAGGCCTCACCCACACCTGCATGGCGCCCTCGGGAGAGACCCCAGCAGCAGCTCTCACAGGGACGCCTCAGAGAGTGAAGTTCATTGTGGGTGCTTAATGCCAACTAACTTAACTTAATTTTCTATTTCATTCACTCGTCTGGCATTCTAGAAAACATTTGCTTTTCATTCTGTTCCTGTGAAAAGTGGAGAATAAAGAATATTTAAATAGATGATTCATGTTCATGATACTTTCCAAATATCTTTAGAAATAGAAAAGTGTTTTTTTATATCCTCAGAAGCACTTCTTGACTTTTAATAACATCCCCTTTCTTGCTCATTTTGGGTTTTTCCCTCCATGCATTTTTCTAGTCCCTTTTTTCCTCCCGAATCCCTGCTGAGAAGTGAAAATGTCAAATTAAAGAGGTTGTTGAGAACAGGCTGAGGGATTGTTTTAAAAAATGCTTCCTCAAGTCTGCCGGGTAAGTTAATGAAAGTCGATATTCTCTTACAAGAGACCAAGAAGCCTTTCAGGCCCTCAGGAACCCGGGGGCTTCCCAAATATCTCGGATTTGCTTTGGGTGTGTAGGGCCCTCCTCCGGGGTGACCCGGCCCCAACCCCCGTGGCCACCCCGAGTCACAGGGGGCCCCTGGGCATCACCCCATCTCCTATATGGAACCCTGGCCCCTGCAAGTCCACGGACCGGGGGATTTTGTAGAATACAGGAACATAAGTTTCTTTCGTGTGCCAGCTGATGAGACCTGCAGGTGAGGAAGAGCAGCTGGAGCTGTTCGGGGAAGTTTCCTGTTTTGAGAGATGGAAACCGCTTCCTATGAGGCCTCCAGGAAATCAAAACGGACTTGCTTTAGACCTTCCCTCAAGTTCATTTCCCCTTGACCTCCTACCTTCCCGCCTCCCCCAAATGCGCACAATTTATATAGAAACAGGAGATTATCGTTCTGTTCGGTGATGGTCACATCATCCCGAATGCAGGATGCTTGTATTTTGGTTAACCCTTCTAGTGCAGGGACGGAGGAAGTAGCCCGTGGCCACAGAGCTAGGAAACACGCACCCACACCTGTGCCTGAGAAATCGGTGAGGCTGGCTGTGTTGTTTAACTTTCCCACTTTTGTGGCACATTCTTCAATGACACACACTGGATTCTCAATCGGTAATTGTTAAGTACCTGTTAACTATCGACGAGCTCCAGTATGTTTAATTTTGGTTATCCATAAGGCCTGCCCATTCCTAAAACAAATTGAATGAGGCCCTAATTCTTGAAATTCTTACTGAGTACACTTGCCACCAGGGCGTTTCTGTCTTTCTGAGCCTGTTGGAGAGAATTCACAGATACATAGACAGGAGGGCCAGAGAAATGAAAAGACAGGAATAGATTTTGGGAGCATTTCCCCCTCTTCTTCCTATGAATATTGATAAATCTTAGTCCCCAACAGATGCTGTAGCAGGTACCTAAGCATAACTGATGCACAATTAATATTTGATAAATGAGTTGTTTATTTATAATAAGAAGCAAAAATGCACTTTCTCAAAGATAGGGTGCTCATAATGTCATTAGCTACCTAAAACTTTGGCCAGCCACGATACGTCCAGAAATGTCAAAGTTTGGCAGGGAAAACCAGTATTTACTCATTATTTTTTCTGATGCATAAATTTATTAAGCACTATCAAATTGCCACACCAGTTATTAAAGAAAAAAAATAAAGTTACCCTTTGAGAGGCAGAAAAATATCTTATAAAATCTCAAATTTTTGTTATTTAGCATTTATCTCTTTAAAAATGTCTATTTCCTCTGCAGCTGCAGAACAAAACTCAAAGACAGCAGACTCAGAAGACCCGGCACTGTGGGCGCCTGGATGACTCGCGGCGTTTCTGGCATCACTGTGCTTTCTGATGCATTCCTGTTTCGATCCTGACATCTCAGGCAGGTAGGTTTTTTTAAAAAAAAACATTTCAGTGTTTATTTCTAAAGTGATTTTGAGAATTTGAACTCACTTCTAGACAGATATATAATGATCCCTTTTAATTCCCTTAATGCCAAATTTCGACCATTGTGTGGAAGGGGCAGTATGCTCGCCACCAAATGACCTTCTGGCTAATGCCAGTGTCACTACCACTCTCCATATACCAGGGCCCCACGGCTGCGGCCGGCTGCCTCGGGGCTCTGCAAGCAGAGTGGTTACGGGAGCGTGGCCGTGCCCGCGTCTCTAAATATTCTCTGTGACGGATGTCCTGCTGAGCCAGCGGACCTGAGCAGTTCACGCAAACACTCCTGGCCTGCAAAGCTGAAAATATCTATTCCTCGAGCCTTTCCATAACCTATCTGTCGGCCCTTGCTTTTTACCATCGTTTCGAACAGTGCTAACATGAGGTTAAAATCAGTATTGGCATAAAGTTAAAATGATGTCGTAAAAAAGGGGTAAATCTTGATATACTTGTTGATATTTAAAGATTCAGTAGAGTCGGTGCCTAAATAAAACGAACTCAAAACCATATTTCAGCACCACGTTCCTCCTATACAGAAAATGTCAGAAAGTTCTCTCACAGCAACCAAATGATTTCAAATAACTCACAATTGTGCACACACAAATTAGATTCTTATTTAATCAGTCTAATTAGACATGACACCTATGTCTCTCTATCGATCTGACCAACAGGTTTAACTGTATATTTCATCGGTTTTGCTGTTTATAGCAATTGCAACCTTTAAAACCACACCATAAACACCCAGAGCAGCTCTCCCTAAATAGACAGATTCCGGTCTCAGACACACACACACACACACACACACACACACACACACACACACACGGGTCGTCCACGGCGCGCTAGGAATATGTACGGACTTCATCTCCCTCAGACAGCACTCAAGTCAATAATAAAGTCAACCCCTCCCCACCCCAACAACACAAGTCAGTTCCACATTGGACTGAGCAGGCAAGGCCATTCTAGTAATTTTATACCTTAATTCGACTAAAAAGCCATTATTTTCTGCTCATTTGAGCTACTTAAAAATTATAATCACAACCCCCAAAGAAAGACCAAAACAGAGCGGTGCTATTTCAGCTTCTAAGTCGCTACTAAAGCAGAGAAAGAAAGAAAGAAAGAAAAGCATCTGCCTTTAAATGTTATTTTACCTGGAACAAAGCCTAGGCATTTAATGCCATTCACAGAGCACACTGACAGTGCCGTGTAGAAATTAAATGCTGTCGTAACAAAACAAAAGTGAGAAATATGCAAGCTGATTTAATAATCAGACCTGAAATTAAAAGTTAGTTTGGTAAAATGGATGTTAGGCAGAATGTGTTGATTTCTCAGAGAAATTTCACCGCAACTCCCATTTAAACACATTTTATGTGACGCAGGTGTTTCCCCGTGGTAACCTCTGACAAACCAAGTGGAAACTGTTGGGTGTCCTCCCACTCAGCTGGCTGGTCACTCTGCCGGAGGACACATCCCGGCCACCTGCTGACGGACTGGACCCCCCAGACTCTGACCCGTCCACATGCCGGGTGTTCACCACAAAGTGTCAGCAGACAGAGAAGCTTACAAACCAGAATTTTTTTTCATTTTAAATGGAAAATTAAGTGAGTTGGCAAAGGTAGAGAAAAGAATCTAGTATTTCAAACTACCTTCGATATTATAGAGTTTATGTATTTTCTTTTTTTGAGACAACGAATAGGTGTTTTGAGTCACAATGGCCTTTGAACCCCTAGATTTTGGATTCTAGCTCAACGAGCCCCCATGGAGGTGGGTGGGAGGTGGGGCCGTGGGCTGCTCTCCCCTGCGCATGAAACACGCCCGTGGGCTACAAACCTGTGGAGGTTCGGACACCCCCCCCATGGTAACAGTGTCAACACCCCATTCTCAGTTCCTTTGACTTTACCCACAACTAGTTAAAATGTAAAGTAATCTATGAATCTACGAATCCAAAATAAAGTCAAAGAGCCCATCCCAGCACTTCTCAGTAACTGCGTTTTCCAAGGACGAGTGCTCTAAACTAGTAAAATCTCCAGCTGCCCCCGGATACATGCCTGCTGGCTGGATGAAGCAGAGACGCGGCCGTGAACATCACAGACTCACTGCCCATCGCGGTCACGGCCATCCCGGCTGCTCGGACCTCAGAGGTGAGCAAGTGGCAGAAACAGGCGCCAGGGGAGTGCCTGGGTTCGTCTGTCTGTCTGTCTGTGTTGGAAACAGAGCCGTGGCTGGGCCCACGCAGCGTGACAGCGCCAGGAGTGAGGGTGCAGCTCATAAGGAGGGAGGGACATGACGCGACGGCTGCCTGTAGCTTCCATGGGAGGGTTGGTGGAAGGTAGGACAGAGGTGACCGGCCTGTTGCAGGGGACACTCAGCAGGAGACGGGAAAGCGTGGAGTGCCAGGCGTGTGGCCAGGCGGGGTGCTGATGCCTGTGGCGGAGCTGAGTCCCCTGCTGCGGGGAGAGCTGAGCCCTGTGCTGCGGGGACACGGGCTGCAGGGACACAGGCTGCGGGGACACAGGCTGCAGAGCCTGCACGTGGCAGGGCCTGCCTTGGGTTTGTCGGTGAGACCCACGCGGTTTGCAGAACTGACACGCTGTAACCAGCAGCTTGGGCCTGCGTGGATACACACGCAGACCTGCAGCTAAAACTCACTAAAAATGCACATTGTAAACAACAGGCAAGGTCCTGCTAGTTTGTTTTTATTTCATTTTTCCCCGTACCCATAGCCTCAGAAAGCGGTGCTGAGCTAATCTGACCTAAGTAAACCGACAACTCCAATGCGGTTGAGGAAAAAAGACGGGGTATTGAGGACACGCAGGGGGCTGAGCCGGGTGCCGGCAGAGCGGGTCCCACTAGCTCCGTGCTCTCAGGGTGGACTAGGTGTGCATGCACGTTGGGAATTAAACCAAGGCCCCCCACCCTCCCCAGTTATCATGCCCCCCTTATTCCAGCTGGCTGTTGTGAGTCTCAAGGGAATGTTTTTCCTTAACAAGTTATTTCAAAGCCCTCCCCTGAATCACATTTGATTGCCTGCTTCCTTGGGAGATGTGTGGCTTATTTTCTGCTCCCAAAGCTGTGCATTTGGCTTCGAGAGGAGGCTCCCTGGACATGGCTGGCTCGTACAAGGGAAATCACTCTCTCCGTTTCTGAAGAAGTTACAGTCACAGAGCAGAGAGTGTGTCTGACCTTGCCATCTGGAATTGAGCCACCTCAAATGGATCTGTCATAGCTCATAGATCGCAGCTGTGCTCGGGGGTCAAGCAACACCACTCTGTTCGGGGGACACGAGGAAGGGCCCGCTCTCCCCTGCCCGCACCTTGCGTTTCAGTCCCAGGGGCTCACCTAGCCGCAGGCTCGAGAAGCTCCAAAGGCACGAAGTGCCTCCCTCTCTCGTTTATAAGGGATTCTGTGGCTAGCTGCTCCAAATTGGGCATGAAATGAGCGTATTGCTGCAAAAGCAGGGAAACGAGATCTCTTACGGACTCGAGATGAATTCTGAACCGGTAAATCACTTTCCATGGTGCGGCATTTTCTCTCCCACTGTTCTGTTCACTTGTAAAGCTTTGCTGAAAGGCAATTATGCTATTCCTTCTCTTTTCTTTCATCGCTTAAAAATTCAATATTAACTTTTACCTCAGCAGCAGCTGGTTCCATTTTTAAAGGACTTAGCTAATGAAATGAAGCGGTCACACAAGACAGTGCAGGGCAGCGCAAAAGCAGGTTTGCAGTTGTTTGTAAGGAAAACAATACTCCCGTCGACAAATGATAACACAGGAATAAATGTGCTTTATGTACTCACAACTGTAAATGTACTGTTGTCCCCCCCTCTATGATGATAAAGCTTCTTTCTTCAAAAAAATCAAGAATTAATAAACAACAGAAGATGAACAAAGACAGAGAGAAAAAACAATTTGTAAATATGGGCCATGAAAATAAGGATTTCACCACAGGTCTCTCCAGTATGAGAAAAGTTACTGAGTGCGTATTATCGCCAAACTACGCCTGTACCTTTGACCTCACAGGTTACCCGTGTGTGTGTGTGTGTGTGCATCAGTTATTTTGGAAGGTGTGTTTGAGTTTGGCTGTGACTAATAAAAATTTTTGTCGCAGAAGAACAAATTAGGGGAAAGTAAGAGACAAAAATGCTCAGAGGCATTGACACCCAGCATCTACAGACCCCCAGGGGTCGCCTGTCATTCTCACAGTGACCAGGGCATCCCCACCGTGAGGCTGCGGTTGTAGGGAGGGGCACTGACTCGGAGACAGCCGGGCAGCGGGCACGGGGTCGATGTGGGGCCCACACAGGGCTCATCCCCCATCTGGGTGCACGTTCCAGGCCGGTACCCTGCTCCTGTCCCGCTCCGCCGTCTGCAGGGTGGTCCCTGGTGTGGCTGGTGGTGTCTGGCCCGGGACCTGCTGCCAGCCGCTTTCTCAGGGGCCCGACCTGGCTGGAAGTACAGAGTGGATCTCGGTCTGGGCTCCAGGGACGGCTCATTGCTGGAGAAAAGGGGGCCATGTGGGTCTGGAGCTTGCTGTCTGTTGAGGGGTGGGGGACAGTGACAGGGACGTCTCAGGGCCAGGACCACAGACACTGTCTGGGGACTCTCTGAAGGAGCCCTCTGCCCAAGCTGCAGAGGGACAAGCTAGGTGTCATCTCTGAGGAAGGGCTGTGGGGACGGCAGCAAAGGACGTCGCAGCAGAAAAGCACACGAACAAGTGACACCCTGCTGGTGGCTCCAAGAACGTGGGGGGCACTTTGAAGTCCAGGGTCCTCGGCAGAGACCCTCCTGCGGGCTGGGGCATCCTGATGAGTCACTGTATGTGGAGATGCACAATCAGACATTAACTGGCTTCAGAAACACACATCACTCTGTGTAACAAAATATGAAAATGTGATTTTTAAAAAAATTTCAAATTGCAGGTTTAAAGTTCAACCAGATCCGCTCAAACAATTAATATTAGCTTATTGGCTGAAAGTGAATTCTATGTGACTATGGGAAATAGGGTGCCCGTGCCCATTCCACACCCACTTACAGTTTCTATAAGGGGTCCTCTCGTCGTTCGAGAGAGTGGGCACATTGCTACGGGCTTTAATCATCGCATCTTCCTACAATGAGATGTGTGGACTCACACATCCTTCAAGTCTGTCTTCTTTTATTTAAAAATCTGGCAATTAACATCTCTACTGAATTTCCAGTGTACAGCTACATTTGGAAGAAGCTCAGTTCCTGAGGAAGCCAGTGATTTTCCATCCAAGAGGAGTGGAAAAGTGCTGTTGGCTGACCTTGCCTGAACAGCTCAGTGTTTCCTTTCTCTCACGGTTTTCTGTTTCTCTCCACACTTGACTTACCCTTGTCATTCAGGATCCGCAGACAGCCACAGCAGTGTGGGGCCACCGCCGCCGTGCCGGTGGGAGGTGCACAGAACCACCGCGGAGAACAGGGCGGCCAAGGGTGAGGGGGAATCTCAGGCGGAGAGATCGCCTCCTGGTCACGGTGTGTTCAGGTACTCCTAGAATGTCTCAGTTTATGGAGTGTTATGGATTCACTTTGAATAATAAAATATTCTAATAATTGCTTTTTAATGACCTACAGGGGAAAGAAGCCCTGGAGGAAAATACCCTCAAAGGCTTCTTTAATAAAAATCGGTGCTCGGGTAAAACCGACGTCTGAGCACCAGCTGATGAAGCGTTGACTTTAACCTGGGAAAAGGTTGTGGAATGTGGTGGCAGAGCGAGCACCAGAGCACAGCCCGGACTGTCCAATGAATCACTCATCGGCGGGCTCCCACGGCCAAGTGCACGGATGCTGAAGGACCGGCCCTCAGACGCTGCCCCGCCTGACAACAGTGCCAGATTTCACAAAAGGCCTGAGCTCCAAAGGGGTCAGCCTTCCTGGGATGAAAGGGAAAGTGAAAAACACAGCACAGAGCGGACGGACAATCTTGAGGGAGCAGGTGCACACGTTTCACAGGAAAGGCAGCTACTTCCAGGAGGATTGTGCAGGGCATTCGAAAACAGATCACCGGGAGCTGTTCCGCCAGCCTTTCTTTCTTCGAACGCGCTTCTCTTTTGGAAGGAATGCGGTGCTGGATGAAGTGGGCAAAGGGCTGGTGCCTTTTCAGCCACTTCCGTAACCTGGCGGGCTCCAAGTAATCACCCAAGACAGAGAAGGAAATGAGGCCCGAAGGATCTTGGGTGAATGGGAAACACTCACAAAATTAAAGGAGGGATGCCGTCTAAGCAAAACAGTGAAATCCACTGCCTAGGTCAGGGTAGTGAGAGTTTTCCGTGGGTCCTGATCATGCCTTCAGAAACTGCCCGCATAACTGAGACAGTGTCGGTAAAACACCGTTTTTCCTGTAACCTCTGATTCCCGGGGACTTTGGAGTTTTCACACCTGTACTCTAACTTCTAACCCATCGACACATCCGATTCATAGCTATGAGCTTATTATGACCTTCTGAAGTGAAAGAATATAGCAAGTAGCCGAAATGCATTTTTTCCAAAGTTTTCGTTTCCCCTTGGACGTCGGTCACTGGGAATCTGTATTTCAGTGCTCAGGTTGAAATACACTGAAGTCTGAGATCCTTTAAGAAAATCTCTCTACATGATCATCAAAGGACTCCCTACTCAGCATAGCTTCTTTGGTCCACAACACGCTGTTAATTGCATTTTCCATCAGCCGGGTCTGTCCAGGTCAAGGTCCTGTTCTGTACTGAGCAGGCATTCCTGGGGGTCAGTGGTAGTAAACTCCTCATCTTTTATGTCCAAACCCTAGCTTAGTCCATGGGGAACAATAATTGTTTAGTTTCTTGTTGAATGAATGATTTATGCAGCAATTTATGGAAAATTTTATGAAAGATTATTTGAATTTCTTAGCTTTAAAGGTAATAGAGTATTGAGCAAAGATTTTACTTCTCCTTTTGCAAATATCGTTGTGGCAGAAAAGAAACGCTCATACATCAAAAATACTTTTTAGAAGTAAGTCCATCCATCACGTCCCTACTTGTTATTAGCAGCTCCGAGGCAGTCTAAGGGCCCGTGACGTGCTTGTGTGACTTGCCCATCTCCTCCATTGGGAGCGTAGTGGGGCGTGCGTGACGGGTTTCTCCCCGACCTCCAAGCAGAGAGGCTTGTTTTTCTTTCTCCAGATGAACTCGCTGGACCCCTGCTGTCCGGTCCAGGAGCTACCAGCATGCGGGGCTGAAGCTGGCTTCAGTGCATTTGATTAAAATGCACTTCTTCAGTCACGCCAGCCTCACCTGGAGTACTCAAGGTGAGCAGATATGGAAAATGTCCATCTTTGCAAAATGTTCTGCTGGACCGCTCTGTGCCCGCACGTAACCTACGAAGCTTACATACGTTCCCAGCTACACTTCTTTATTTTTTTCTTTTTATTAAGCCATACATTGAGGAAAAAATGTAAACCAGAGCCACTTTTCTCCCTAATATTTTTGTTTAGGGAAAGATACTTTTGAATAAAAATATGTTATTTCTATTTATATGCATTGAGTTTCTTATTATATTTAATTTCCTGATTTTATTTTTTTTAATCAGCTGTATTGGGTGACATGTGTGCAGTTTCATCATATGTCACCTGCCAACGACACTCAGCGCAGCGATGACACTTCTGGTCTTCGGGCTGTCCTTTCCGGTTCTGCATCCTGCGTGATTCATGGGCTGTCTGATGATCCAAGAATGATTTGTGGTTTTCTGCAGAAGTTAAGGTCACTATTTTTTCACCACATCCCCGGAGAAAGATTATGCAAATTTCTGTATCTGCTTATCAATATAACTTCCGATAACAGCAAATCATCTCTTTGGAATTTAGCTGTTGTAACAGCTAAGAGTTAATTTGTGTCTAGAGAGAAGGAGGAAGACAAGTATGGATACAGAGAGTTTTAAAAAGCTTCCTTTACATCTAGTCAATGGACACTGTTATTTTCTTACTTACGTGCGAATGTGCTAGAGTAGCTAAAAGTGCCTACCGGGATCTCACCTACGTCAGCAGGGCAGATGCAGCGCCTGGCAAATTACTTTGATTATATGTTAAGCTGGATTTGATAGATTTAGAACTAACCTGTGTATAGCTGCTAATCACTGACAGAGGAGTTTAACATGAATCATCTCATTTTATTCTCCCCACAATATATCATTTTAATTTCATCTGTGTTTGCACATGAGAACCGAGGTTGAGACTGTGATATGGTGACGCACGTAGGACTTCTCTGCCAGTCCAAATTGCTTTCGATTTTTTAAATGACTTCATCCAATTGTTTTAATAGTGTTTATCACTTTATTGACTTAAATTGCTCTTGGCTGCAAGAAAATTCCGTCTACTGAAATACAAGGTCTGTCCAGAAGGTATCCAGCCACGGACTATGAAAAATAGAGACATTTATTGAAGAAGAGACAAGACACATTGTACAGACCTCACATGTTTTTGTAATTGGTTTTACATTCTTTTAGTTCATCGTTGGAAAATTAAGTCGATCAACTATCAACATATTATTTACTGGTTATTTCCATGATCCAAAATATCCACAAGCTTTAGTGGTCACAGTATAGTATCTCTCTCACATAAAACTGTACAGAAAGAGAAGAGAAAATGACTCATTTCTCTTTTTAACAGGAGAACTAGCAGGGAAATGGGGAAGTTGGAGGCTCTTTACAGGACTCACATATTACACAGATTTTGAATTCAAGTCCATTCTAGCGAGTGATGTGACTGTTACAATTCTTTATTTAAAAAGAGGTTGTTTTATATGACATCATTCTCACAGCTTACTTATTGACTTTTTAAAATCTTAACTAAAGTCTTATTCATAGCCTTGAGGTAAATTATAAATTGTGCTTCTTCATAGCATTTGCGAACTGAAGGTCTCAAATATGTCTTCACAAATGAGAGCTGAAGCATGTTGAAAAATATGTTTTCTGAACCATAGATTTGGGGGGTCACCATCACACTAAGTTGCTGGTGACCTTCTTTACATTGGCATCATTGGAGTTTCAGCCAGTACCGGGAACCTCGCATTCTGCACTTAGCCCACTCAGAGCTCACCAAGATGAAATCTTAAATCGACGATCCGCAAAGTATCAGAACTCTATACATTCTTAAAAAGTGCTCTGCCTTGTATTTCATGTTGGGTGATGAGCAATGTTTAGTTTTAGAATTCATAGTGGCAGAGTTACCTTATTTTCTAATGTGTTGGAAGCTAAGCAAACTATGTTGAACTGTGAGAAGAACACCAGCTAGTCTGCCGTCAAGGCTTATTATTCCTATTATTGATCATCTTCGAGATGACATAGTTAATGATGCTCAGTTTCTTGCGCGCATCAATCCCGGAAAAACGGTGCTGACGCCCGCACACCCCCCTGCGGCAGCCAGGGAAGAGGAAAGGGGCTTTTCCTCGCTACAGAGCCTGGGAAGCCGGCCCGCGTCTCCTTGACAGCATCTGAACTGGAAGCCGGCCGCAGGGTGTCCTGGCGAGTATCACTCACACACTTTCCCAGGCTGAGCAGCAGAAAATGGGGAACTGGTGGCAGTGACGCTGGAATGACAAGAACCACCGGCTGTGACAAAATGGAAGGAAAGGCATTACTGCCTCTGGCGACGGGCGCTGATCCTGGATGGCCACTTCTAGGAGAGAAGGGAACACCGGCAAGCTACGTATCGAATCCCATAAACACACGGAAGCCGAGGGGTCACCGGGAAGGGTGGTGTCCTGAGGGTTTAGGGCGGAGACGTGGAAAGTGGGCCTGGAGGGATGCGCCCTGCCCTGCAGCGTGAGCTGGCCGGGTCCCCGTTATGAAGAGAAGCTGCGACCGGCATGAAAACGAGTCCTGAGCAAGAGGGGAGACATCCAGCTGTTTCCAATGAACTGCGCACCCCGCAGCCTGGGACTGCGCAGGACCCGCACCTGCCGGTTCCTGGGGCAACGCTGACCTGCGAGGGTGATCCGGAGGCGGGGCGGGGCGGGCCGGGCCCCAGAGGACTGGCAGCTGCGGTCTTGCTATAGAGGATGCCCCGCCGGGGACACAGCGACACGTGCGCATCGCCTTCGGCGGGGCGTTGCCGAGAGGTGGCTGCGTTGCCGGCCCTCGGTTCTTTCCCGTTTGCTGAGCCTGGTCTCTAAAGCTTCCTCTGGACTCTGAGCCATCCACTTGGCTCCTCCGGCATCTTGCTTCCTCAGTTAACGAGGTTTCTGATGCATCTGGATGACGGGCTCCTGGGGGGCACTCCGGGCTCCGAGGGGAAGTGGGTTAATTAGAAGTGGGCGGTCAGCACCCTCGGGCGGACGGACGGCAGCGCAGATGCAGCTGCGCTGAGCCAAGACTACAGCCGGCAGCGCCTGGTGGGTAACCGCGATCGAACCCCTCCTGGTCGTCACCTGCTGACACCTGGATAGAAGAGCTCTCTAGAGGGAGGGCGTTTGGGGAACGGAGAACCCGGGTGTTTGTCTGATTAGCAAAGAGAGAGGGGAACTCTTGGGAGGGCCCGTCCAGCACAGGAGGGAGCAGAGCGCGCCCAAGTCGAAAGGTAAGGTCTCTCCACATTCCATGCCCGTGCGAGTCATCCCCGCGCGGGCAGGACCACGGGATATACCTTAACCCGGTGTCTCGTAAGGTCGGACTGCCCGCGGCTCCCACGGACTTACTCGGAAGAGACCGCGCAGTGCGGCCTCTCCGACTCCTGCGCCGCTGTGCGCCCCAAATTGGCTCCGCGCAGGCCCGACCCCGCAGTAGCCGCTCCTTTGGCGCCCCTCCCGTTTCTCACGGACTGGCTGTAACAGTAGCGCGCTCGTTAGCGGTCGTGGTGCTTCTGCAGGTCTATGTCTGACGGTCGTTCGTGACGCCTCGGGGCCTCACAAGTTCTGCTGTGGGCCTCAAAGCCGTGTGATGGCACTTGGAACCCTTCCTGACACTTACAGCGCGACCTTGCGCCCAGCAAGGCCAATCCTCCCGCATGCAAACCCTTCTGCGCGGGAATTCCTCTGCAGGGGACCAGACCTCGGCCAGGTCTGCGACCTGTCGGTCGGTTGTAAGTGGATGAGCTTTCTCGAATTACCTCCACATTTCCGCTTTGAGTCACTCAACCTCCGTGCTAAAGAAAGTGTGGTCACAAAGGCTTACTTTAGGGAACAATGCCAGAATGTAGCAAACGCATGTGCTCTCGCCCATTTAGTTCCTGTAAGCTTGGGCTGTTACTTACACATTTTGATGTTACAATGTGCACTCCTTGAGAAAATATTGTTGGATTTAAAGTGTGCTATTCACCCACGTGGAAAAGACAGGTGCTTATCGTGTGTGTGTGTGTGTGTGAGTGCAGAGAGACGGAGGCGGGAATGATGGAGGGAGGGATGGAGGGGGGGAGAGTGAGAGAGAGAGAGACTGGTAGATAGAAAATGAAATGGAAGCCACAAACTTAACAAAATGCAGAATGACAGCGACTAGGAGAGCGGAATGACAGCTGACAGTGACGTGAAGGTTGCATGGAGGTGACTGGTGATGAGGAAAGATGAACACTGTGGTAAAGGAAGAAACCCTCCAAGGCAAGGAAATTTGGGGTGAATTCTGTGAAAGGCATGAGGCTGCCGGCCTGATTTTCCTCCGTCATCGTAGAATGGGTCTCCACAGGGCAAGGGCAAGGGCAAGGGCACGGACGGGGAAGGGAGAGGGGGATCGGGATGAGTCAGTGGGTGAAGATGCAATCGATGTGGAAACTCCCGTATTGGAAAGAGGGCATCACTGGGAAATATTTTATTTTATTACAAGGGCTCGAGATTAATGGCGTTGGGCACGCACGAGCGTCGATGTCCCGTCCGTGTGGACGTGTGGCCAGGTAACGCTGACCAGCAGATGCGAGGTCTGCTAGAGGCACCAAAGAGGAACAGGAGGCAGCGTGTCCTTGAAGGGGTCTCTCCCCAGGCAGTGGAGATCTGATGCAAAATAGATCTCACAGTTGAACTTGTGCTGATGTACACTGCATCGCATTTTACAGTTCTCGTTTAGATAATACCAACTACTGTCAACCTTGACTACGAAAAATGTTCACGCGTGTTTCGGTTTAAGTTTTATTTTTATTCGCCTTCTAATATTGCTGTTTAGAAAAACTAGCTATGTAAATATGGCACATTCACGTCAACAGAAATGCATAGCTGCTGTGCTGATCATAGACACAGCGACAGGTAACCTGCAAGTGCTCTTGTTCAAGAAGCTAGTCTGAGAAACCGCATCCTGCACGATTCCATGAACGGGCAAAAATAAAGAGATGGCAAACAGCCCTGGCTGGTGTGGCTCAGTGGATTGAGCACCAGGCTGTGAACCAAAGAGTCGCTGGTTCGATTCCCAGCCAGGACACATGCCTGGGTTTCAGGTCAGGTCCCCAGTGGGGGGCGCATGAGAGACAACCACACATTGCTGCTTCTCTCCCTCTATTTCTCCTTCCCTTCCTCTCTCTCTAAAAACAAGTAAATGAAATATTTAAAAAAAAACAGATGGCAAACAGATCAGTGGTTGCTGCCGGGCTGGGGTTGGGGTGGGGGTGGGGTGGTAGGTGAAATAGGGAATTTTTAGGATGACAAAGTTACATATTGTGTTTGACAGATGATGGTGAGTAAAAGACACTATGTATTTCTCCAAACCCATAGAACTTTGCAGCACAAAGAGGAAGCCTCAGTGCAAGCAAATTAAAAATGAAGTGTGCGTGCTCAGGGGATCCCATGTGGAAGGCAGAGATTTTGAGCAAGTGTCGGGGGCTGGAGGAAGGAGGTAGGGGGCCCCTTGCCCTGGGAGGCTCAGGGGCGGAATCTGCTCCCTGCCCGCTCCAGCTTCTCAAAGCTGGTGGGCTCCTTGGTTCAGGCTCCTTGATCGTCCAAGGCAGACGTGGACCTTCCTCCAGCCTCTCTCTGACGCTGAGGCTGCCCCTTCTGCCTCCCCGTGACAAGGGCTCCAATGACGTCAGGCCACTCAGATGACCAAGGGAATATCCCCATTCAGGACCCTTAACTAATCTCTCGTGCAAAGTCCCCTTTGTCACTTAAGGTGACCTCTTCTCAGGTCTCACGGATTAGAACATGGGCATCTTTGGGGTGACTGTGACTCTGTCCACTACAGTGACTAGAAGATGCGAGTCACATGTGACGAGACACTGACATTAAGTGAATTCTGGTTTCCTACAAAGCAGGTCAGCTGGTCCTCTTCCGAGCAGTCACTTTCAATTCAGGATGAACAGGAACGCGCCTCTGACGTTACACAACTCTAAACAGGAAAATAAAAATGGAGCCGTTTAGACTTCAGAAATGACCCTGCATAAAATCTTCTGCTTAACCCCGAACACGGCCCGGTTTATTTGGCAATTTCTCTATATTTTCACCAATATTAATTTTCAGTCCTCTTTTTGTGCGTGTGTATTTCTATTGCCCGTCTGTCTATTATTGATCTTTATCTAGTACGACTATGGCTCTATCTCTTTCAAAACAACCATTGATTTTATTCGTTTGGATCATTTTTTGCATTTTGAAACATCGATAAAAATAGAGATTGTCCTTTTAACTTTAAGAGAGTGGTCTCAACAGCTTTGCAGGCACTGCCGTGCCCTCCTCACGTTACCCCTCTCCTCCACCTCTGCTACTGTCACCCCACAGCACTCCTGTCACGTGGCTCTTCCTCCATCTGAAGGCCCTGCTGGGGCCCTGCCTCGTCAAAGTCACTGCCCGCTTGGCTACCACAGTATCTTTTTAAAGAAGTGAGCCTTACTGCTCAATCTGCTCACTAAATCATCGTAGGCACACAGGCAAAGTCCAAAGTCTTTCCGTTGATACGTAAAATCTGGCCCCTGTCTGCACCTCCATCTCAGCCCTCTCCCCTCGTGGTTGATCAAGGACAACCGACGAGCTACTTGCTCTTGGCCTTCATTGGCCACATTTTCTCAACTGGGTCCGTATTTGTGGTTGCTCAGTTTCCCGCCTTTGTCTCTGGAAGGTGTAGCCCAGTCCGTCTGCCTCTCTCCCACAACCACATACGTGTGTTATGCCTCTGCCAGCTCTGAATTCTTGGACAAGAGACAGTGAATCAGTCCTGTGTGTGTGTGTGTTTGCACATAATGTGGAAACCTGAGGCCGATCACAATCTATTCTCAACACAAACTTCCTTTTCAAAAGTTTTTACCTTATACCAAAAATTCACACCATTTAGGGAGAAACATGTTATTAAAGTTATAAAATATGATGCCATAATTTATACTAAGTTTAAATTAAATTATTTTTAAAAAGTATCTATTTCATGCCTGGTAGTGTCTAAAACCACAGCAAAACCCTATCTGCGGTTACTAAATATTTTAAAT
>VMDR010004758.1:0-57129 GCA_007922815.1 Macrotus californicus
ACAGAGAGAGGACTAGCCGAGAAAAAATGGTATCAAAACAGAGAGCGTATAAGGAAGAGCAACAGAAAAACATTCTGCCTCCAATCTGATTACAGAGCCAAAGAAATAAAACCTCTGGGGCCAGCTCTCCTGGCTGCCTGCCGCGTCCGCAGACCCAGGCACTGTGGTCGACCCACTCTGCATCACTCACTTAAATGGCAACGACATCTGACAGACAGAGCACCAAGCCATGGCCCCGTGTGTCCCTAATGGGATTAGAGCTGGAGAAATTATTCATCAGAGGATGTACTAAAGCATTTAGAGTCCCCTGGATAGATGCATTAGGGGCAGGTTCGGTTGGCCTCCATGATGCACCTCAGTTTGCTTGTCCTGAAAACCCCTGAGCTGGCTCCACACCGATGCTCTCATTACTTATCTCCAGAGCCATAGCTGGTCTCCATGACTCACCGTCACGTGACCTCATCACAGCCCCTTTTCTCTTCATCCCTTTCCAGGACTCTTCTGGGCCACTGGCCTCCCGCATCCCTAGGAGCCACGATCCCCAACCGTGAGGCACAGACCTCACACTTGCTGTCCCTGCCCTCATCCTCCAATGCCTCATGCTACCCCACCCCCAAGTGTTCCCTGCTCTCTAGCCTCTCGGTCTGTCCTTCCTGCCCTTCTGGGCCTGGCTAAGGCCACCTTCTCCTGAAGTCTTCTCAGCTGTCAGTAGGCAGACTTTTCAAGTGCTCGCAGGGCACTGCCTTTTATTTATTTCTAACACTTTCCCAGCAAGTGTAAGGGTGGTAAGGGGTGGGTGGGTGGGTGGAGAAGCCACTACCTCCTGCCCTTTTATGGTTTGCACACCACATAAAACCAAGTGGACAGGCTTGGTGTGCATGGGCTGAAGTTCCCTATGCCCTGATTTCCTGTGAAAAATAAAAGTTTGACCATCACTGCCAAAAACCATTATTGCCGAAACACCTAATATTCTGAAGTCTGAGGTTAGGAAAAGGTCTCTGCTCACTATAACTTATTGTAATTATAACTATTATCATGGTTAATTAATCCCCTTCATTTACTGTGCAGCTGCCAAGAACCAGGTTTTCTTCTATGCTCTGTGTATACTGTTTCTAATGTCCACAGCAATGCCACAAGTAAGTCCTAACCCACATTCGAAATGGGAACATTAAGGCACAGAGAGTTACAATGATTTGTCAAAAAAGGTCTAATTACTCAAAATTTCTGAAGTCTGCGTCAAAATCCAAGATCTTACTCCATAATCCTGTTCTCCCCACTGTTCCGTGTTTTCTGGTGAACTTGAAGACTCTCCCTGCAGACTGTGCCTTGCTGAGCTTCACTTGGGTGTTTCTCTGGAGGGGACAACCGTGTTGTCATTCAGAAGAGAAGTCTGCAGCCAGGCAGACTGGGTTCCAGCGCTGGCCCCACTGTTCACTAGCTGACACCTCGGGCCAGGTGCTCGGCATCTTCATAGCTGAGTTTCCTCATCTGAGAAACGGCAAGTTGGCTCGATGAAATCCACCTCCTGCGGCTTTTTGTGCCCAAGCACATCACAGCAATGAGGACATGAATCCCTCAGAACAGCCCGACAAGACAGGCACAATCGACTTGGCTAAGAGACTTATGAAGGGCTAAAGAGAGTTTTGAAAACATCACAACTTAGAAGATCCCTCAGAAATTAAAAAAGTAAGTCCAAAAGTATCTTGTAGATGATCTGGAAGTCATTTTATGGTTTATAAAATGTTTGTGATGAGTATGTTTTCAGAGGCCTGGGCTTAACCAGTTCTCCTGGCAACCTGGGAAAGGTTTGTTAGGGCATGAGGACCCAAAACGTCCCCTGTACTTTGGGCACCTCATTTAAAACCCTTCCCTCAACAGATCCGAATGCCAACAGGTGAAAGTCCAAATGCTAAGCCTGCCCTATGTGAACCTTATCAAGCTAGTCCCAGGTCAAGTTGCCAGTCTTGTTGCCTCACCAACTAATCTTCCGCTTCTGCACATCGCAAGCTTCTACTCATCCTTCAACAGCCAACTCTAAGGTCCCATGCTCAGTAGACCCTTCATTGATTTCTGTGGGGAGAGGCCACTGTTACTTCCTCCTGTTGCCACAGTCCTTTTGCACACGCTCTACTGCAGCACTTCTTACACGGTGTTCTAGTTAAAGGTTTATGTGCCTGCATCCACTGTTAGTTACAGAGAGTGAGCTGGTCAAGGGTCATTTTTCATCTTTGTACCTCGCACCTAGCAAGTGCCAAGTAAATATGTTTGAGTGCGTACATAAATTAATAAATAACTTTCAATGTTAGTGAAAAAGTTCACTCCGGCTAAACCAGCATTTTGTTTGAGCTTCACAAATGGTAAGTCCTTCATCGCTGTCATCATCCTCATCATCAAGATCCTTAAGATCCTGCAATATATAGCCTGTGTCACCGAGAAGAGTCAAGACCCTCTGGGCAGGGTTTCCTTGCGTTATTCTCCTAATAACCCATGTCAGTCAGAAGGCTTTCTCAGGGGGCTCAGAAATAACTACAGTCCTCATACGGTCAGTCTGCTAACCTCGAAACAGAAAAGCACAGACCACTCAAAGGTTGCTTCGTTGCTCTTGCAGAAGTATGGAAGCCTATGTTCACGGGAAGGCACACAGTAGGCGCCCTAGTAAATATTTACGGTGTGATGAGTGTATGTGGCATGAGGCAGCTCTCCTGTGGTGACAGCTTAAACGTCAACTGTCCACACCTATGGTTCAACCGCCTCCGGTATAAAGGGGCAGGGGGCGATGTGAGGAAGAAAAGTAAGTGTTCAGTGAGAAGGTACAGATTTAAGTCCTAGTTCTGCTACTTAGCAGCTAGGTGACTTTGAACCAATCACTTGCCTCTCTGGGAAACAGTTCCCTCCTCCCTAAAATAGGGATGATTCTTCTTGCCTTGTTGTTGGGATTCTACAAAACCAATACATGAGAAAGGATCTAACGCAGCCTGAAGTGGTGGTCAATGACATCTGCCAGGTTTAAACTTGGTTCTGTGGCTTTGCTAGACTTTTCTCTTGACCGTCAGCCTCGGGGCCCAGAAGTTTATTTGTAGTCATCCTATCAGCATCCACGACAAGAAGATAAGGAAGAGTAGAAAACAGAAGTGAAGAAGGATTGGCTCCTTGGGAGAAAAGCTGCCTTATCCCATTGGACCAGAGGCGGAGCTAAGGGACACCATTAGGGAAAACCATCGCACGCCATCTCAGATACACACACACACACACACACACACACACACACACACACATACACACACACTCCCCATATGCTGAGCATGATACTAGGGATAAATTAAGAGAAAAACTCAGTTTATCTTGGCCACATCAAATTTAACAAAGTTCTCTCCTTTAAGGGAGCCACTTGTGCCCAATTTTCTGCCCATGCTCACTATTAAACATATGTTGGCTTCACTGGGCTCCATGTTGGTGCTGCATCTTCATGATGGGGTGCTTATTTCTTGGAACCATACAGTTATGTTGGCTCTTGCTCTTGTTGAAATTTGTGACCAAGTAAAAAGCAACTTAAAAAATATATGGATATACCCATTAGGAATTATCCATAAAAATATGGAAAATAAGTGCTGGGGGGAATATGAAGAAACTGGAATCCTGTGCATTGTTAAGGGGACTTTTAAATGGTACCACCATTGTAAAAAAAAATAAGCAAAACACAAAACCAATTTGACAGCTCCTCAAAAAGTTAAACAGAAATACCAGAAACCCAGCAATTGCATTTCCGAATACCCAAAAGAACTGAAAACAGAAACAGACACTTGTACACCAATGTTCTAGCTGTACTCTTCACAAGAGCCAAAAGGTGGAACAACCCAGATGTCTCTCAAAGGGTGAATGGATAAACGATATGCGACATATACATACAATGGAATGCCACTTAACCTCTAAGAAAAGAAGGAAGTTCTGATGCTACAACATGGATAAAGCTTGAAGACATGCTGCTGAGTGAAATAGGCCAGGCATTACAGGACAAGTATTGTA
Source organism: Macrotus californicus (assembly GCA_007922815.1). NCBI lineage: Eukaryota > Metazoa > Chordata > Mammalia > Chiroptera > Phyllostomidae > Macrotus > Macrotus californicus. The sequence continues at coordinate 4,024 of VMDR010004758.1, forward strand.
TGGCCCTACCTATAGGAGGGCGCTAGAACAGGCGAATCCATGCAGACAGAGGTAGAATAGTGGTGACCAGGGGTGAAGGGGAGGTGGGGTGGGGAGCTATCCTTTATTGGGTACAGAATTCCTGTTTGGGGTCATGAAAAGTTCTGGAGCTGGACAGTGACGAAGGTCGCACAACAATGAGAATACACTTAATACTAATGAATTCTACACTTAAAAGTGGTGAAAACAGTAAGTTCTTAAAGTAATTTTAATAAACTGTAAACAATATATGTGGAATACGTGTCTGTGAAGCGGTGATTGGGATAGTTCTCAATATCTCCTTAATTGTTTCAGCATAATAGCTGGTGACTGGCAATGGGGAATCGTCCCCAGCTGGCCAAGTTCATTTCCTCTCTGGGGACCTGCATTTGGAAGGATCCTGAAGGGAGACAATTTTTAAGTCCTCCTTTGGAGTGTCTAAAACCCTGCCAACAGGATTGGCAAAATGTCGAGCTGGGCCATTCTCCTTCCGGAGCCGGGGACTCCCTGGCAGGTCCTGGATCGCAGACAACGCCACCCTGCAGTCCTGTTCAAGCTTCTGTGTCCAAAAATGACCTGCCAGGCTCCTCAGGATCCAGTTAGGTAACCAGAACGAATTCAATAAACTGGTGATATGGATTTAATAGCTTAACAGGCTGCCGCTCCCAGAAAACATATTTGCACTGTCACTGGGTTTTCTGAAGACAATAGTTTAAATCAAAGGAGCAAATACAAATCCATTCTCTGGACAAATATTTATTGCTTGTGGGACACACAGTTACAGAATACTTTTCCTTCCAAGGAGGCACAGGTCACATGTCACAGGTAGCTGCAGTTAAGTTTGATTTAAACTACCCCAATGGAAAGAACAGAACACTGGTCTGCTGCAGAGAGCCAAGAGCACCTCTTGGTTTTGTGGGATAGAAGTGTCCGGGGCTACTCACCGGGGCCCGGGTCTTCCTCTCAGAACCAATGTTGCGGTAGGACCACCTTGTGGTTGCAAGACACCTTCAGCGACCACAATCATCAGGAACGTTTGAAAGACAAGATTTGTTACTCACAAGTCCTGAAAGGTACACAGCAAACCTGAGGCCACACAGTAAGGTCACAACTGGGGCAACGGGGGGATAGGGGTTCTGCTTTTATTGAGGCTCAGGGTGGGGCCTAGGGTTTCACAGGTTCACTCTTAGTTGGTGAATTTAAAAGTCAAGGGCCAGAGTTAAAGCTTGGGAAGAAAAAGGGGAGAAATTGACCAACAGTCAAATTTCAGTCAAAGACCTCCAAAACAAAGGAGCCGCAGGGCAGGAAGGGTGGGAGAGGAGGTGGCCTGGATTTTTATCTAGATCTGTGGCTGGCAATGTGTTTATTTGTGATAGCCATCTTTGAAGTGGATGCCTGACCATCAAAGCTTAAGTCGGGCACTTGAATTCATGACAAAGAGAAAACCAGCAATCAGCGTTTACACGGTTCTCTAAGGGAGGGTCCCCTGTTTATAAAGGAGACTCTTGGAGTGCATTCTCCCTGGAGGTCTTTTCAATCCTAAATCGTAATGATCATGCTAAAGTACATTTGCCAGCTCAGCTCCGGCCACACTAGCCTCTCAGGTTACTACTCACTTGAGCCACATTCCAAACACAGGGCTTGGTAAGGAAATAGCACTGCCTTCCCACCCAGTTAATCCCATAGGTCACCTGAACCAGGGCCAGGCCAAGGCAGCAGTTCACCTTCTGTGCTGGTGGTTATTGGATTACCCCCCACGTTGCCAGCTAAATTCCTTCACTGAAAGCTGGACTTTTTGAAAGAGACTGAAACTCCTTTCCAAATGAACGGGACAGGCACCTTATTTTTCCTGGACGAAAGCAGGCAGGATGAGCACCGCACGATGGCTCTTGGTCCAAGAGGCTAAGGGGTTCATGGTTTAGCATCCCTGAAGGAGGCAGGAAAGAACAGGGTTTCTGTGAGAAAGAGGAGTCACAGCAATCGGCCTCTCCTCTCCCCAACTCTTGGAGTAGCTCAGCCATTCTTGCCCAGAGCTCTGGCACGAAGGGGTGAAGGTTCTCTGGAGGAAGCATGGAAGGAAGGACTGAAGGGGAACCTTGGGCTCAGGGCCAGACTCCCACTGCTTCCTCCAGTGACTGAATAACCCCATCGAGAGCAGAGGGCAGCTGCCCACCCTTAAGCACTTGCAGTGGGTCACTCACGCATTGTGTGCTGTATGGGCATTATCTCATTTAATTTTCCAGTGATACCGAAACTATTCTCTCTTTATAGATGGGACTGAGACTCAGGGGCATAGGCTGACCATGTACAAAAGCCATTTTGTAGCTCCTCTGGGCTCCCCTCAAAATTAACATTTTTAAAAGGCTCAATTCATGGAATCCCTTCTGGCCATAGTCCAGGAAGCATTCCTCAGTTTCCCAGTTAGAGGTAGGTACCTCTTCACCGTCCCCCAATCTGGGATGGCACTGGCCCCAGCCTCTGTCCTTCTTAGAGTAGATGCAAACACCCTTGGTGCCCCTCTGGACTGCAGGCACGTTGGGTGTCAGGGTATTGCCTTGTCTAGTGTGGACTGGATCCCAGCTCAGCTGAGCCTGGGGCTGGAGCCGGACATTCATGAAGCCATGTGGGATGACACAAAAGGGAACCATAAGAACACAGGATGTTTCACAGGGTGTTCCTTCCCAGCGGTGCTGACATTGAAAAGACTACCAGACACCCTGTCCCCAGCCTTCAGGCCCAAGGGACAGCAGGGCTGACTCTTGCCTCCTGCTTACAACTAACACCAAGGCCAGACCTTGCAGTGGATAAGCCCCATATATTTTCTTGGTCTTATGGAGACATTTGCCTTGAAAATACCCAACAGCTGTGCATGCCACAGTCAATTGTACATTAATCATGCATCACAGGGGAAAGTGCCACCGTTGCTTCCAAATCTTCTGCTAACACACAGACAGGCACCCAGCCTCTGAGCTGCTGGGGAACAGAAACAGGCCTCCAAATTCCAGCTGGCCCCACTCTGTGAAACCTCAGACATCTGGCTAGAAAGATTGGCAAATGTGCGTCCCTTGGCTGTGGAGTGCATGATTATATAAGGGCTTGTGCACCACCTGACAAACGTTCACTCACTCCAGCCCTGCCGTGGTCTCAACCCTTTCCTCCTCCCTCTGTTTTCTTTCAGTCCCTGTTCCACTTCTCTCTGTTTCTGTATCTCTCATAGTCTCAGTCTCTCTCTCTCTTCTCTCTCTCTCCCTCTCCTTCCAGTGTATGTTAAAAAGAATTAGACTTGCAATATTCTTTTTTTTTTTTCATATTACAGCATTTCCCACTTGCTGAAGGCCCCATGTGCCGGGGACTTGGCAGGCACTGCTGTAAGCCTCATAAGCACCCTGCACGCCCAAGGAGTGGTATTATCCCATCTGCAGCTGAAGACACCAAAGCAAATGGAAATTAAGTAACTTTCCTAAGTCACATGGCTGGGAAGCGGCAGAGCCAGGATTCAAACCTTGATCTGGTTGCTTCTCTGATTACACTTTCTTTTCTTTCCCACAATCCTATAGGGTCCTCCTGCAGTTATTATTACCTGGGTCAGACTCCCAAAGCCCAGAAACGAAAAGTGACTCACCAGAGAGGTCAGGCCAGCTCAGGGCCAGGGCAGGGGAAGGGTAGGAAGAAGGCTGTCAGAGCAGGCGAAACCTATGAGGAACACGATGCAGAAAGAAATCACTTGTTGTGAAATGTTTAATTATTGCACTTGAGGGATATCTATTATCAGGGAAATTAAGTGATTCCATTAGCCTCCTTTCACTTTCCAAAATAAATCCGTCAGAGTGGGGTGAGGGGTAAAAAGAAGATGAGAGCTTCTCTGTTTTGTTTTTCTGCCCATTGCCAAATAGAGGTCCAGGCTCCACTTACCGAGGGGAATGAGTCGGTCAGGCTTTGTACGAGCTTCTCTGCAACATTTGCCCCCTCTGCGACCACATTTTCATATCAGAGCAACAAAAACCCGCCCAGCTGGGGAAAATGGGGCAAGTGCCCAGTCAATGCAGAGAGACCAGAGGTCTGGGAGCTGGAGCCAGCTCTGCCACCAGCTGGCTCCGTGGCCTCGGGCAACTCAGGCCCCAACTCACAAACGAGATTCTCCAAAGGTAGTGCCCCTTCACCCTAAAACCCCCTAAGCACCCACAGATTCAAGTTTCTGATAATCAGTGTGCCTTCACATAGCGTTTGGCTTATGATGGGAGCTCCATCGAAGGCAATACCCTCCTTCCATCCTCGCCACCAGGTCCTGTTGTTATTTGTGCCTAACAGATGTAACTCTGAGCAAGCAAATGGTGGGGCCAGGACAGGAATCCAGGCCTGAGTGCTCAGCCAGTGCTCTCAGCCAATGTCCTGTACTGTCGCCTCCTTCTGTTGGGCCTGGGGAACACTCTACCTGTCCCTCAATCACCCACATCACAGCAACATGAAATCCTGCCTCCCTGGATTGGGAGCAAGTGAAGGCAAGACACTATTGCTTTCTTCTTTTTCTTTTAAAGATTTCATTTATTTATTTTTAGGGAGAGGGGAAGGGAGGGAGAAAGAGAGGGAAAGAAATGTAGATGGATGAGAGAAACACCAATCATTTCCCTCTTGCACACCCCTAACCTGGCCTGCAACCCAGGCATGTGCCCTGACTGGGAATTGAACTGGCGACCCTTTGGTTTACAGGCTGGCACTCAGTCCACTGAGGCACACCACCCAGGGCCTATTGTTTTCCTCTTTATACCTGAACTAACCCAGAGCCTAATCAAATGCTACTGTGCCTTATTGCTCTTTGCATCCCCAGTGCTTAGCACTTAGTAGGTTCCCAATATGAATGCATCGATTACCCTATAATAGGAAATTTCTTGTTTCGCTGAATGGACAACCAGACCTTAACCAGGAAGAGAAAACTGCACCTTTTTCATGGAAAATCTAAATATCTAGAGAGAAAACAGCAGAGAACGATCTGGTGAATCCAATGGGAAGAAGCCAAATTATGTACCTCTGAACAAGAGCTCTGATTTCCTCAGCATCTCCACTGTGTCTCCACAGAGATGAATGTCACCAACTGATCAGGGTTCCAGAGGCCACGGGCCACAGGAATCTGCTTCTCCCAGATGCCAGCCGGGCCATGTCCCCAGGCAGCTGCAGTCTCTCTCCTGGTGCAGGTTCCTGGTCACTCCCTCATCTACGACCTGATAACCAAGCAGCTTTGCCCAGGCCCTGAAGTTGGGGCAGGAGCTGCAGGGAACCCAGAACTGTGTCAGCCGCTGGCAGGCCCAGGCATCATGTAAGACCATCTGGGACGTGCAGCACCAGGGTTTTGGGGCACCTTATGGTCCAAGCAGGCACCAAACTCAAAGCCAAAGGAGCCTACCTCTGCCATCCACAGAGGCCCCAAGGTGTGTGGCTACCATTACCAAGGAATTATCCCAGCTCCCCAGTCACGTGAGACTTCTCCACCATGTACAGTGTCTGATCCCACCTCCCGCCCACCACCAGTGTTCCCAGTGTCCCCTCAAGGACCCACAGCTGGAAGGAACACATACCCTGGACACACAGCCTAGGTGCTTTGCAGCGTGCTTTTTTTACACCAATGACTAGCTTTGGTTACCGTCAACCACTCAAACTGGTTGAAGATGTGCCTTCCGGGGAGCTCATGAACACAGACTGGCCAGGAGATCCAGGTGCCTGATCTAAGTTCTGCACATCCTGGTCCCCACTCTCCTGGCATGGGGTGAGGGGGAGGTATAGCCATTCCTATCTCTTGCTGGATAGCTGCCTGCGTCCCTTATCTATATCTGCTATGAATTAGCTAGATAATGTCAAGCAAGTCCCCCAAATTGGTGTCATTAGTGTGCTCACTTTACTATGCTCAAACTTCAGTATGCTCACAAATAGCCTAGGAAGCTGGTTCAAACATAGGTTTTGATATAGTAGGTCTGGGGAGGGGCCCAAAACTCTACCTTTCTAATATTCTCTCAGGTGATACTGATGCTGTTGGTCTGAAAATCACACTCTGTGTAGCAATACCCTAAACTCTCTCCGCCTCACTTCATCTGCAAAATGAGGCTCATACTAGCTACCTCACAAGGTCTTTGGAGATTAAATATCATAACATATGTGAAGCACCCAGCAAAGTGTCTGGCACATAGTGGGGCATGGAATAAACATGAGTTTTGCTTTCCTGCACACCCACACCTTTCTAGCTGAGCCCTAGGACAGTGACTCTTGACCTTGTGTGGCTGATAGATCCCCTCTGAGAACCAATGAAAACTAAAGGCTGTTTGCCCATCAGGGTAGGCTCAGCTGTGCTGCAATAATGAACAAGTCCAAAGTCTCCATGGCTTAACACAACCACATTGTACTTTCTGCTCCTGCTGCAAGTCCAGCATGTAGCAGAGTCAGGGGCCTCTGCTCATGGCAGTCATTCCGAGACCCAGACTGATAGGGGCTCCATCTCAACATGCAAGTCTGTGATCCTCATGGTGGAAGAAAAGCACATGGTGAATCACACATTGGCTCTCACAGTGTCTGCCCAGATGTGACATATGTCACTTCCACTCACATTTCAGAGGCCAAAACAAGTCCAGGGCAACACTTGATTTTAAAGGGGCAGTCCTACTGTGTCTGCTCAGGAGATAGAGAGCTAGAAGTATTGCTGAAGAAAATTAATTATTACCAACAACCTACTTCCTGAGGAAAAAATGCTGTATAGCACCTTGCCTCTAACTCCAGGAGGTCCACAGACCCTGCCCCCAAGCCTGGTCCACACTTTACAGTTTCTGAGCACGGTCAAAGGAAACTGGGGAGAAGTTGTGCTCATTCAGTTCAGTAAGTGTTGATTATCTACTACCTGAGGCACATTTTGGGGTGGGGAACCAGACAGAACAGGTCCATGCTCCCACAGGTTTTATATTCTAGAGGAAATAAACCTGGCTGAGTGGGTCCCTGGTCAATAGACCTTGTCATTTTCCAGTGACCACCACACCCAGGGGAAAAGGATGTGAACGAGCCCATTGACTGAGGCACATCCTGTTTCCTACCAAGACAGGCCAAACCAAAAGCAAAGAATAACAGGGTCATGTTTCAGAAAAGAGTGTATTCTCGCCCACCGTGTCTGCTATTGACCCTGCTTGCCCTCTGATTCTTTCTCCTGCCCTTGTGGAGAGAGGAGAAGAAAGCTTGATCAGCAAGGTTTCATACTGGTCTTGGTCACCAGCCTCCTTCCACCTTGTGTGCTCTCCAGGGGTCTTGTTCAAGTTGGGTGGCCCTCCAGAGATCTGCTCTGGCTTCCCGCATATTCTACACAACAGAGGAGAGCCTAAGTAGCACTGGGTAAGGTTGATAAGTCTATCCCATATGCAAACAAGAGGTTTAAATCTCACTGAGCAGTGAATGATGCAGACTTGGAGGTCAACACCACTTCCAGCACCTGTACACCCTGGGAACAGTTCCCAGGCAGACAAAGCTGCGTGACATTCTAGCTCTGCCATACAAAAAGCTGTGTGATCTTGGACAAGTCCCTTATTCCTTAAAGCTTCAGCCTCCTCCTAGTACTCACTTCCTAAGGTGGTGGTAAGAATGCATCCAGCCGTGGCCCATGTGGCTCAGTTGGCTAGAGCGTCATCCCATAAACTGGAAGGTCATGGGTTTGATCCCCAGTCGGGGCACATACAAGAAGGCAGACAATAGATGTTTCTCTTCCACATCAATGTTCTTCTGTTTCTCTCACTCTCGTCCTCTCTCTCTAAAATCAGTTTTTTTTAAATTGTCCTCAGGTAAGGATTTTTTGAAGTTTAAAAAAAATAATAAATAGATAAATCACTCGCATTAATTAATTAATTAATTAATTAATTTGAAGAATACATCCAGATAATGCCTATAGAGCACTTAGCATAGTATCTGGCACGTGGAAGAACTCAATCAATTTTAGCCGTTTGCACAGAGTTGGGTTTGAAAAGTATCCATGTGAAGGGCTGGAAGCTGGGACCCTCCTGTTCTCTCACACATCTTCTGAGAGGAGAAGAGCCACAAACCCACAACCCTGCCCGAAGACACTTGGGGCGCTTCTCCTTCACACATGCACACTCCTCGCACTCTCAGAGATCATTCTCTGATCCCGGTGAGCTTCTGTCGCACAACATGTGCAGAGCAAACTGGAATGTATTCACACTGGCGAGTTCCCAGGCCCTGATTGCTCTCATAATGGCCACAGGTGGAAACTCCCCGTTTGATTAGGAAGGAGGGAGATGGCAGGGACAGGAGGCAGAGCCCTAAAACTTTCCTACCCCAAAGCCGAGCCAAGCCCGGGCACTCACTCAGTACCACCACGGGAGTCTCACCTCTCCAGCATCAATGAGAGAGCATACTGCAGGAAAGGTGACCGTCTGGTCTGACCTTGCATACAGGCACCCCAGCCAGCAAGGCAGGATATCGGAACAAACAGACCAGGGTGGTACAGCACCCAAGTAATCGGTCAGGGACAGGATAGTTCCAGGAACTAGAGCTAGAAAGCCATGGGAACAAGTCCAGGGACTAGAGAAAACACAATAAGAGAGAAGTAGAGCAGTTCAATGTAACCAATTACAAGAACACTTCCCCATAGTGAGCAGGGTTTTTTCCTTTTTTCAGTATCCCATCTACAAAGTGGTGGGGTGGGGGAAGGTAATAATAACATTGACTTCAAAAGGTCACTGTGAAATCAAAGAGTAAATGGACATGAAGTGTAGTGGGCATAGGGTTCAAGCTCAATAAAAACTCTGGGCTACTACCATTAATATGCATACCAGACTTTTAAAGAGTTCATAGGAACCGATCAATAAATCTTATAGCCGCTGGCCAGCATAGTGAGAGGACCTAGACATAAAAACACAGGGAAAAGAGTTAATTAAATTGAGAACATTCTCCCTGGAGAACAGATGTAGGAAGGAGGCTGAGGGGCGTGGAGGCAGGAAAAGAAATGGTAAAGGGCTCTCTACATATACTTGAAATAGAGCGCTCATGGCAATGCAATGAGGATTATCCTGCAAGGCCCCATAAATCTACAAAGCCTGACACACACAGTTTCCTGGGCGGTCAAAATGGGATCACCGACAGAACCCAGGAGTCATCGAAGCTGTCGGTGAAGCAGGCTGTGTGGGCTGGGTTATCCATCCGCTACCAAGCCAGGTCAACAAATTGTGCCATCACCCCTTAGTCAGAGGCCACGAGGCCGTGCCACAGATTCAGGTGACAATTCCCCGGACCCTCCAAGTACTTCTAGAACTTGGAGCAGCTCACAGGGAGGGCTGTCCCTGAGAATGGTCTCCAACATGCAGGCCTGGCGCTGTAGCTCTGCTGTCCCGGGGCCTCTCCTGGGGGACGTTTGGCACATTGTAAACTTAGTCACAAAGCATCAGACAATTTATTTAGATTTCTTTCATTCCATTATCGGGCCCTTTGGGAGCCAAATGGGAAAAAGAATCAGTACATGTCACTGACCAGAGAAGCAGCTGTGTCCAAATAGCCTGCCGTTCATGAAAACGCTGGCCCATCCTCCCGCACCTCCCAGGCCAGGGCTGCATGTTGCCAGGACAATGAGATGCAAGCCTAATGGCCAGCAGATGCAGATGTGGTACCCGGAGATACTACATCCACTTAGTGACTGAGGGGCACCATCCTGGAGGCAGAGCTATAAGAACCTCAGAGCAGGTAGAGCTGGAGCTCAGGGGACCTCCTGTCTCTGGACTCATCATGAGCAACAGCAGATCCCCTTGCTTCCCAGGCCCATCCACTCAGAGTTTTGTTACTGTAGCTGGGAGCCCTCTACGTGCTTTAGGGACCCACCTCCTCCCCTCTCCCCACATCATGCTCGAGTAACATCTAGTGCCTTTCCAAACAAGCATTGCCGAATAAAACTAAGGTAAGCAAATGAAAATACAGGCTACCGAGTTAAAATTAAACTTTGGGTAAAGTGCTTTTCTAGTATAAGTATGTCCTGTATTGTATTTGGGACATACTTATCCTAAAAAAAAAACCAGTATTCATTGTTTAACTAAAATTTAAATACCCTAGATTTTATCTGGCACCCTACTCCGAATCCCTCGTTCCTCTCACCTAGCAGTCACACATGTCCCCAGATGGTTTCACTGCTGAGGAGCTTCTGGCATGACATCGATACACCTCCTATGGCAGCTGGGAGGTGTTCACAGAGTCCCATGACCACCCTGCACCTCTCTCGGGATGGTGGGGTTAGGGCCCTGCCGGGTCCTGGCCAATGGTGAAGAGGGAAGTAAGGAAGAGGGGAGACCAAATGTCACCTTGATGGCAGAGAAAGCAGATTTGGGGGAATGTGCTGAGAGATGCAAGCACCTGGGCCTCCTAATACTGAACCTCCAAATTAGAGAAATTCCAGGAACCCCTGGGGCAGCAAGTCCCAGGAAGCCTGGGCACTCCCAGCCCTACTGAAGGCAGGACAGGGTTATGGGAGGGGCTGCCATCACCCTAACTCACCCCATGACCAAGAACGATGGAGACTCATGTAAGAAACAACGGTGAAGGCTCCCATGACCTGCGTCTCCTCCCACACTCACCCACCAGCGACATCATTCGGTCCACTTCCCTGCTCTCTTCCCCGCCTCCTTGGGAGAAGAGAGGGCTGGAACAGTGGGCTAAGGAGTGGCCTCCACATGGAAAGATCAACCAAGTGGCTTGACCTTGTCCTCATGGGCAGCACATGGGAGCCTCACCACACCTGCTGGCCACAGGCACCTCACGAGATGACGACACCTGGATCATAGAATTACTAGTCAACACGAGCCCTGGCCAACAAACAGAGATCACTCCTAACCTCTCTGTGTGTGAGTTTCCTCATCTGTGAAATGGGGAGGAAAGCACCCATCTGAGCCGCACTCGCGGCTTTGCCTGCAGCACGCCCACCCATCACCCAGAGTATTCAGCATGGGCTATGGCTGCTGCCATCCTAGCTCTGCCCAGAAGGGGAAGTGGGGGTGACTAGGCAAGCATGCGGCTCTTGAAGGAGGCAAGAAAAGAGGAAGGAAGGGAGGGGTGAGCTGAGTTAGTGTGAGATTAGTACATGGAGGGCAGCTGGGGGTTGGGCCATTGAAAGGAGAAGGAGACACAAACAGACAATGGGGCTGGACTAGTTTCTGGGTGCAAGTGAGCTCAGAGTGGAAGCAATGCCTCCCAAGGCACAGGGGAATAGAGCAGGGGAAGCCCTCTGTCCCCATCACACCCTCAGAAGTGAAGGCTCTGACGAGCTTGGGGTACAGGCAGGCTGTGGCTCAGGACATGGCTTCAGGCCCAGTTGGAGCAGGGAGGCTCAGGGGACCCAAAGAAAAGCCACAGTAAACCAACAGCAGAGACAATGAGGGAGGATAAAGGACAGCTGGACCCTCAGAAACCCAGAGGTCATGCTGGATTCCAGACATAGGCATTCATTCACTGGATCACTCACACACACCTTCATTCATGTGTTCAGCCACGTTGACGGTTTCATCTGCCCTGGGCCTGTGCTAAGCGCCGGGGTATAAGGGGGAACACGACAGCCATGGCCCTGCCTTCACAGAACAGCTTTCTTACATTGGGAGAAATGGACCCCCAAAAAGACAGGAAATAATTGCACATTGTAGAAAGTTCTGTGAAGGAAACATGAGAGCTTAGAAGAAGGATTATAGGGAGTCCAGCTTCAGAAAGGGGATCAAGAAGTCCTTGCTGAAGTGGTGACATATTCTAGGATCTAGTGGGTGGGAAAGAGCCAGCTCTGGGAAGAGCTTTTCAAGCAGAAAGTACAGCAAATGCCAAGGCCCTGAGGTGGGAGAAGGTGGGAGGACTTGGGGCACCAACACCCAGCCCTGCCCCCTGTGAGGCTGCAGTGCCTCCTCCATGCCCCACTGCGGCGAGGAATGGGTTGGCCTGAGGTGGGATGACAGCTGCTGGATGGAGGACAGGGAGTGGGGTCAGGAGGTACGGTCATGACAACGGCCCCTGAAGGCCCACTCATTGAGTGAGGCTTAGAAAGGCAATTGGGAAGCACAGCAGGACAAAGTATTCCTGGATGCCTACCTGTGAGGCCAAAGCATGAGTAGGCTCCCTGAGGGCTGAAGGCATCTGGAAGGCTTCCTGGAGAAACCTCGTGGAAGGGCCCATTTGAACAGGCTGAGGGTGTCCAAGGGTGCAAACGACAGGAGACAGGAGCAAGGCCTGGCTGTTCATGGGGCAGAGAAGAAATCTTCGGTGCCCCAGGTGCACTGCAGGGCAGCGATGATGTCATGGGGAGTTTTCCTTGTGCTTGTTGGAGTGGAGGAAGAGAAGAAAAACCACAGAGAGGGGGTGTTGGCTGCCCACCCCGCTGCCAACTCTCTTTCCTCTCCCTAACCAAACCCACGTCCACACTGGGACAGCCACCCTAAACACACACACACACACACACACCATGGACTTGGAAGGAATTGAAATCTCTAGACCAAGGGAGTGGCCCCGGTTGGCTTAAACCAATCAACACACTCCATCCCTAGCCAAAGTCATCAGTCCCTGGCAGCACATGTATCTGAAGCCCACCCAATCAGAAGGATCCTCCAGATTCTGACCTGGGGCTATGAGCCCAGCTCTGAAACCCAAGGCAGCTGGTGACCCCTGTGCAACCAGAACAGGGAGATGGAAAAGACCTGGGTCCTTGGTGACATGATCAAGGCCCTGGATCAACCAACCCTGCAACCTACCCACCTCTAGGCCTTTTGGTTATGTGAGTCAAACATCACCTGTTATAATTAGACTAGTTCAGGCTGGTAGTTCTATTCCTTACAGTGACAGAAAAGGTGTTACAAATCCAGTATTATTGGGCACTGAATTAAGCTCTGGATACACATTCATGTAGGAATTATCACCCTCACTTCACAGAAGGGAAACCTGGAGCTCAGAGAAATGCAGTAACCTACCCAAGGTCACACAGCTGAAATTGGCCAAGCTGGTTCCAGAGCCTGGCCTGGGACGTCTACCCACCCGGTCCTTCAGTGCCCTTACAGCCAGTCTCTAGGGACTATGGAACTGAGGGCCTGCAGCCCCCTCAAACCAGAGCCCTGACACACACATTATCGAGGCAATTCCAAGGGGAACATTTCAAGGGCTCCGAGCCTCATTCAGGAAAAGTTGGACAGGACAGATGCCCACCTACGCTTTGGGCTGGTAGAGACCTGGGTCCAACCCTGGCACCCCACTCAGCGGCTATGTGACCATGGGTGAGTCACTTCCCCTTCCTGAGGCTTAGATTCCCCCTGTGTGAAGTGAGGGTTAAAAAATGTCTCTATTATTTCATCTACTTCTTACTTTAAAATACTTTCTCATAAACAACGTGGAGTGCATGTGTACATATGCATACATTTATTTTCATCTTCAACCTAAAATAGGGCAAAAATTAATCATTACAATTTCCTATCAGAAGTCCACACGCTAAAAGGGGCTACCAATAGCTTCAAATATTCTTAGCTAAATTCACACCGTAGGGTCTGTAACCTAGCCTAACGGACGCAGACGCACATGCCGTGGCTGAAGTGACAGGTCAAGAAGCGGGGCCAGCAGAAAGACTGTCCAGCATTCTGACCTTCACACAAACAGGTTTCAAGACATGGCCATTGTGATGTGCTCACACTTAGTCATGAAGATATTTTGATGATGAAGACAAGAATAATATAAAAAAATAATCATTTTGCTGTACCTGGTACATAGTAAACGAAATAATGTTAGCTGAGTTCTTTATGTAGATGTTCTCATGATAGAATATCTTATGAAATATATCATGGGGAAAGCGACGCTTAAAAAATTCACAGAGGAAATGGCAATTGCAAACGGAAAGCAGGCAGTCCTATCCCAGAGCCCGCACTCCCAAACACTGGTTTATAAAACGCCAACAGCATCGAGGGATCGAGGGGGAGATGTAGATGTAGACAATCCGATTCTAAAATTCATACAGAAAAATAAAAAAAAACGAAATATCCATAGACAGTCTAAAAAGGAGAAGCTATTACAAAGGATATGCTGCATATTCCTAGTGATTAAATCAGTGCATCGCCTCCTACACGCAGACAAACACCCCAATAGAACAGAATAACCACGTGAGAAATAGACCCAGCTATGTACGAAACCAAGTTGTGCTCCCCGTGCCACCTCAGATCACAGAGGAAAACAAGAATGAATCAATAAATGGTATAGGGCCACCTGGGTGACCATCTGGAGAAAAATTAAGTCGGACCCATCCCCCACATCATAACCAGGATGAACTCCAAATGGATCAAAGGTTTGAAAGTAAAAATAGAAACCATAAAATTACTGGAAGAAAACCACAGAATTTCTAGGTAGCCATGGGTAGACATTCTCTCACCAAGACTCAAATTGAGAAAAAAAACAAAAATGGATCAATCGACTAATAAAAATTAACACATGCATGGAAAAAATAAGCAATAAAAATTTGAAAGGAAATATTTATAACCCATATCCCAGATTAAAGGCTAATCTCTCTACAATGTATAACTTTAACACAAATGGATGTAAGTAGATAGTTCATAGCCAAGGAAACATACATGACCCTTAAATATGTGAAAAGATGCTCAACTTCATTCATAATTTTTAAAAATGCAAATGAAAACTGTGCTGAGCTCTGACCAGTGTGGCAGTTGATTGGGCACCATCCCACAAAGCAAAAGGTCACCAGTGCAATTTTCAGTCACGGCATGTGCCTGGGCTGTGGGTTCAGTCCCCAGTCAGGGCATGTACGAGAGGCAACTAATCAATGTTTCTCTTTCACATAGATGTTTCTCTCCCTCTTTCCCCCTCCTTTCCCTTCTCTCTAAAAATAAATAAATACAATCTCTTTTTTAAACTGCACTGAAATAATATTGTCTACCTAGCAAGTTGACCAAAAGCCAAACATTTAACTATCCGTTCTGCTGGCGAGCCTGTGGGGAGACAAGATCCCTCATAAGTCCCTTGTGGGGGCAGCCCCGTGGGGGGTGATTTGGTAATAGCTACCAAAATTAGAAATGCATGCATCCCTTAACCCAGCGATGCCATTCCTGGGAACTTATCCCACAGACAGACTTTCGAACCCGGGGAGTGACAGATTTACAGGGTTATTCACTGCAGCGTAACTCATTCCAGCAGAGGACGACGGGAAACAGCCAAATGCTCACTCGTCGGGACTGGCTGAGGAAGGTATGGCACTGCGGTGCGTCCGCCCATGCAGAGCACACGGCGCAGTGGTCTGGAAGAAGGTGCGAGAAACATGAGGAAGCTCTTCGTGTGCTGACACAGAAAGGACTCCGACGTATGTAGTGCTTAGGGGAAAGCGCCGAACATGGTTTATAATAGGTGACTTTTGGTGTAAAGCATTGGGGGGATAATTTTTTTAACTTACTTATATTTTCAAAAGAAACAAAAACATAAAGAAATGAACAAAATGGTTACCTGTTAAGGACAGGGGACTGAGGTAGAAGGTGAGGTGTCACACCTGACCTTTCCTTTTCTCCATGTCAGTATTTTAGCTATTGAAGAAATTAAATTTTAATACATTTTGATATATTTTCAATTTTTATCACGATTTACCAAGCACGATATGAAAACAGACAAGCTCCTCTCCGCCTCCTCCCACCTCACCTCCTTAGCCTTGTCCCATCCCAGACCCTGGCGTGAGGCTCAGGGACCACTCAAGTGAAAAACATGAGGGTCAAAGATAAATAACTTGGTGTGTTTCCTGGAAATTAAAAAATGCAATTTTACATTTTGATGAGACTGAATCAAATTGTGCCACATTCAGTCACCAGTAGGAAA
This sequence comes from Macrotus californicus, assembly GCA_007922815.1. Taxonomy (NCBI): domain Eukaryota; kingdom Metazoa; phylum Chordata; class Mammalia; order Chiroptera; family Phyllostomidae; genus Macrotus; species Macrotus californicus. The sequence goes on from VMDR010004758.1 coordinate 19,885, forward strand.
CTGAAGAGACCACCCAAGTAAAGATTCTGAAGCCCCCGCCCCAAGCTCTGCCTCACCACACTGGTGGTTCTTGGGCCTGGGTGCACCTTAGAATCACCTGGGAAGCTTGAAAAACAACCTGACACCAAACCTAACACCAAACCAGTCAGATGAGGCTGGACTCGCCCGGACAGTGCTCTCACCAGAGTTGGCTACAGTTGTAATTGTGCATCTGGGCCAGGGGTCCTCTGATTAGAAAAATACTACTCCCACTCCCACTCTCTCAGACAGTAAGCTCCTGGCATAGAACCTGTGCTTACCTTGCTCGCCATTGTGTCCCACTTGCCTAGCAAAAGTGTGGCGCTAAATAAATATTAGATGATTGATTGAATGAATGAATGAATGAATTCTGGGGCCTAGAGAAAAGAGCAGGGGGCAGAAAATAAGGCAACAGCTTGACCAGAAGGGGGACCCTGCCAGGACCCCTCAGTGAGGCCCTCCTTGGCCCAGCCGCCCACAGTGAGGAGTATGGGACCCTTACTGGGCTATGACAGGCAACTTGTTTTCTCAAGGGAGCTGATCGATCCCACCGTGGATGAAGGAATTATTGACCAGAGACTCTGGCCAGGTTGCTGAGGGTTTTCTGACTGACAGATGACCCTAAGTGCAGCCCGGAGCAAGGAGTGAGTCTGCGTTCCTCAGCTCTGGACACCATGACTGCCAGAGCCCCTAATGAGGCCTGTGATACACGTGGGAGAAACTGACCAAATGGCAAAATGCCACATAGGAGATCCTTCCCCATGCTCTCGACCTTTCTCCTTAGAGTGGCGAGATGAATCCAGGAGAAATGTCTTCTGGGCTCAGCCCAGCCCTCTCCACTGTGCCATTCAGACTCTTGGGGCCTTGCTTTCTCCCTCTGTCAAATGAGAAATAATACCTACGGCTTAGGCTTGTTGTGGTGGGGCATATGGGTGCTCAACAGAGGCCATGTGGACCAACCCAACCAGGTCCCATGACCCAGGCCAGCTAACAAAGGAGTGTCCAGGAAGTGGTGGGGTGTGGCTCTGGCCTACAGAAAGTCCCCCACACTCAGCATCCTCACTCTGACGCCTATTGCTTAGGGAGTCACACAGCCCCAGAGAGCCAGAGGGCAGGGACAGAACACAAAAAGTTAGCAGGAGCCACCATCAAGGTGGACACATGAACCAAGTTTAAGGAAAGTCACTTGCAAAGCCAAACCCGAAGGGTGTGTGTGAGGTCGATGGTCCACATAGACATTCAGAAGAACAAAGGAACCAAGGCAAAGTGCTCAGAGTACGGGCCTCTGGGGACTCCAGGAGTGGGCTCCAGGGGTGGTTTCTAGCATGTCACCTCCCTCATCGTTGGCCAGCGTCTGGGTCCCTTTCAGACTCAGCACCTCCAACACACCCTGAGCACACCAGCATGACACATTGAACCAACATGGAGCGAAATGCCTCTCATCCAGGGACTGTTTGAGTGTGTGTCTCTAAGTACTATCATCGCCCCATTTGTCAGATGAAGACCCCAAGGCACAGAGATGCTGAAACCTTGCTTTAGCCTTTAGGACCCTGAGTCTCATACAATAGGTGCTAATGACATGCTCCGGTTGAGCCCTGGAAGGTGGCTGGTTTGAACTGGAGTGCACGGTAATGACAAAACACACTGCAGTTCAAAGTACGACAAAAATGTAAAATATCTCAATAATAATTTTTGTATTGACTATGTGTTGAAATAATAATATTTTGGATATATTGTATTCGATGAAATGCATTATTGAAATTAATTTCTCCTGTTTCCTTTTACTTCTTTAATATGGCTCCCAGAAAGTTTTAAGTTACATATGTGGCTCCCGGTATATTTCTATTGGACAGCGCTGCTCTGAGGTCTAAGTTAGGCGGAACAGGGCATGACAACGTTTGGGTCAGGCCAAACAGTATTTACAACTACAACTCACTTCGCACAGCTTTCTGGGGGTGCACCTGTTTCCAAGGCACCACTGGGTCGTGTCCACACCATGCACTAGCTGACTCTCACTGTTGGTCTAGTCTCTCCCGAGCCCTGAGCCCTATAAGCGAAGGCCCTCGGAGTACATTCCAGGGCGCAGGGCCAGGGGCTCAGCAGGGCCTCAGTCAGGATCGGTCCGGGATGGTGATGACCCAGCTGAAATCCTGGCCGCCTCCTGGAGTGAGAAGCTGTGAGGGTGGGACCGAGCCCCGTGAGGCCGTCCTGAGGCCACAGTTGGCCCAGTCCTACAGGAGCAGATGAAGGAAGTGTGCAGGGACTCACGTTAGTGCCGGAGCTGCTCCTCTCCACTCGTGCTCGGCTCCAAGGGGGTTTGTGGGACCTCTGCCCTCCCTGGCTACACCCCTCCGAGTCCTCCTGCCTGGTTTCATCATGGGAAGGGTGATGGATGGTAGCTCTGGGGTATGGGGGGTCGCTCTCCCTCCCTGCCCTTCCATTTAGAGGGGCAGGTTGTGAGTATGAGATAGGGCCACAGCCCACTCGTAGGAAAACTTACAGCCTCTGCCACCTCCAAAAGATCCCACATGCCACACAGACCAACACACAGAATATGTCAACAGGCCAGCCAGGGAAAGAACAATCAGCAAGGGGGTCAGTGAGCACTCCACATTGTCCCCTACAGTGGCCAGCCCTGTGCTGAGCACAGAATGGGTCTCAGGCCCTCAGAGCTGAGGATCTGGCCGAGGAGAAACACAGCAGATTGCCACCCCTGCCACCCCCACCTGTCCGCATGGAGCTCCAGGTGTAGCGGCCCTTTGGGCACACGTCCCCAGTCCCTGCACTCACTGTTCCCCCCGGACCAGCCGCCCCACCTGACAAACTCCCACTCTCCTCCCGTAACACTGTCCCCGCCCTCCCCCAGCAGCAACCTCTGTCCCACTGCCACACCTGCTCCTGCCCCCATGACAGCAGGGCTCAGTGTCACTTTCCCTGCTCCTGGGCTCAGCAGGGGAGGATTTGACGCACACCCCCCTGCCTGGAGAAGCCAGCTCAGCTTTGATAGAAACAACATGAAATAAGCCCTGTTTTGTCTTAACCTTCCCTTTTTTATTCCAAACACGAAACAGAGAAGTTTTATCAAGCACATGTAATCGCCATTCTTCCTCCTCATCTCTCATTACACTGAGGGTGATTTAAGCCACGTCCTTGGCAGGCAGGAATAAATGGGAATAGAAATTCAAGTCACTAACAACACATCCTGAGTTCCTTCATCCTCACATTGGTGCAGCCCCTAAACCTCTACCCAACCCCTTCCATCTATGAGCCAGGGACAGTGCCACACTATAGAATCTCACAGTGTCCCCTCCCTGTGGAGGCCAGTGGGCTAGTGGGCAAACAGCTTTCTGTGTCTTGAATGGTCATGTGTCCACTAGAATAGGGAAATAAACAGAATGTTGGGGAAACAGCTGATGGAGGGGCCAGTTCTGTCTGGAGAGATCAGGGAAGACTTCTCAGAGGAAGTGACACATTAGCTGGGTCTTAAAGGATAAGAAGAAAGGAAGAGAGGTTCCAGGCAAAGGGAACAGCATGTGCAAATGCAAAGAGGTATAAAAGGGCACTGTGAATCCAGGACACAGGGAGAGACAAATTTCCATGGCTACATTACAGGGTGTGTGTGTAGGAGTAGCACCGATGAGACTAGGGAGGAGACTTGGTGCAGACTTTGAAGGGCCATGTGTGTTGTTATAGGCAACAGGGAGCTGTGGGTGTCTGTTTTGTAGGATGTTCACTCTAGAAGCTGAGTGGAAGCTAGACCATTCTGGAGTGTGAGGACGCTGTACTGCACACAGCATATTGGACCCCTAATGTAAGAGGGCTGACCTTTTATTTTAAAGGTCTGATGAGTACAGACTGGACAGGTAGGGGTGGGAAAATTTCATGTAATCTCTAAATAGGGGTTCACACAGGGGCCATCAATTCTCCCTTTCAGGCATGGCTAATCAATCACAGCATCATTCTCATCCTACAATTGAGGAAACAAATGGGGGTAGAAAGGCAGGCCCCGGGCCCCACCAAGTTAGGAAGCAGCAGGGCCAAGATTGATATCTACAACCAGATGGGGCAGTGACCCATGAGGCGACCCAGAGGTTCAGACACACATGGGTGTGTACCCAGGTTTTCCCATGTACTGCCAGACTGTCTGCTATCATCTTCTCTGAGCCTCATTCTCTTCAGCTTTACAATGGGGATGATAATAACATCCCTCCGAAGCTGGGTGAAAGGGAATAATCAAGGTTCAGTGTGAGTTCAGGGCCAGGACTGTGGTGAGTGCTCATCAATGGTAACTTAATAATATTAATAATATTATTGTTTCTCACTGCTAATATACCATCTCACTATACATCCTGCACAGTCCTTCTGGCCCCTCCCCTGCAGGGTCCCCATCTTTTCTATCTTTCAGCATGCTGCTGAGGAAGCGGGTGAGTATAGGAAACCTATCCTCGTGGCGTGGCAAATGTAGCCCAGCCTCTGACTTGGAAAGCCAGCAGGGAGCGTGTCGGCACACAGGAAGCCAAACCCACCCACGGATCAGTTCTCCCGTGGGAAATCAGGCCTGCTTTGTGCCTAGGCTGCTTTGAGGCTTGCTTTTGCTAAAAATCCCTCACCCTGAATTCAGGCAGCAAATGTTTACCACAATCTGTGCTAAACCTCCCAAGGATGGAGTGTAACCAGTTCACCTTTCCCCTTTGCATTTGCAAACGTCCTTTTTCTTTGAAGTACTTAGCAACATCCTCTCCTTTGTTATCTATAAAAGGTAACCACCTAACGTGAACCTGTGCATAGTAAATGAGGGCCATCCTTGATGTAATGTACCTAGAGTATCAATAAAAGCCTGTCCAGGCAGGGGTCAGGGCCCTCTCTCTCACTTAGAGAGTGGCCATGCCATCCCTTTTTCTCCACAGGATTTCAGTAGTCCGTGTGAATTTATTCATCATTCCTCACAGTCATAACACAAATAGCCCTCCCACAACACATGGACCCCACCAGACGGAGTCCGAATCAGGTGAGAACTACCAATTCTTTAAATAGACATGGCGCAGACAGGTGGGTGCCAGGTTTGGGTGTCCCTGTATTGTGCCAGGTGGCCTGAGAGACGTCCTCGCCCTTTCAGCAGTGAAGGGCGATGAGAAAAGGCGGCTGAATGGGCCGTGGTCTGAGCAGCTACCGTCTGGGTAATCACTGGCATTTGTATATCTGCGGGTTTGTAAGAAGGGAATTATCTTGGGACCTCAGTAATATTGACAGGTGGGTAGGTGGGCAGCTGCCTGGAATCTCATCTATAGGGGACACAAAACCCCCCACTGAAGATTTATCATGAGGGATAACATTTACCAGAGCGGCTTTTGGGGGATGTTCTATGATGTTGAAAGATTTGGGGGACAGCAAATAGCCACTGGCGTGTGCTGAGAACACAAGACAGCCCCTCAACAGGATGGCGACAACAGGATCGCTCTCTGATGAGCATTTGGTTTGCTGGACACATTTGGGGAAAGACTGAGGACCACCATCTCGGGTCCTCTCTAGTACCCTCTGAATTGAAGAGGAGTTTGTTTTCAAGGGTATCCAACTATCTGCCAGCCTGGGCCACCACATCTTCTGGCCACTCTGCTCATACCTACAGAGCAGCACAGGCCTTGGGGTTCAAGGGGCTGCCACCATGGGTACCACAGAGAGCCCTCCATGGAGATGCAGGAACCCCCTCCCCAGCAGAATCCCTCTGGTGAGTCTGGGTGGATACAGGAAAGCTGTGAAGAGAGGAAAGTGGGTAGGTTTGGGGCGTGCAATTTTCCTGCTTTTATGTCATTCAACAAGAGTGTCCAGCCCCAGCTCTACTTCTCAGTGACAACAGCAACCTCCCCGCCACCTGGTAAAGTGAGTGGTGCCTCCAAGCCTCCTGCCTTCTCCAGGTGCTAGGAGAGACATCTCACTGGACATCAGCTCCTTTCACCTGGACACTCCCCGGAGACAGTGAGCTGAAGCCGCCAGGACAGCCAGCTCGTGCTAAGCCCCTGCTGTGTGCCAAGTAGCGTATCAGGTAGCTCCTGATGCACAGTCTTTAATCCTCTCGACAAGCCTGCAAAGTTGGCGTGAGAGTCCCCGCTTTACAGAGGATGACGCTCAGCCTGAGTTGGCCAGGGTTGGAAAGGAGCCTCTCGTGGGTGTCCTGCCGCTCCAATGGCAATAATGAATAAGGATTCTATTCTGTGCACGGCCCAGCCTGCAGGGTCCTGGTGGGGTGTGCAGGGGTCCCTTCCTCTGTAGTTCAGGGGACTCAGGACTCACAGATGCCATCTGGTTTTAGGCATGGAGAGCTGGGTCCATAAACCCACCCAGATGATGGGCCTGTTAGAAATCAGCTGGGCTTTGAGATGAAGGGGAGGCAAACAGATGTTTGTTTACAGTGAGGGAAGTGGGTGGGGCCTGCTCAGGGGGGTGGGGTGGGACCCTTCACAGCACCTTGCAGCCTGTGCTACACCTGGGGATAGGGGGGACACCAGTGGCCAGTATCACATTTCTTCTGCTTTTTAGGGTAGGGCTGGGGAGGCATGAGAAGGAAAGACAGGCCCTGGGCAAAGGTCAAGTTCAAGGAGGCAAGGATCAAAAGTCCAATGTGGTATTTGCTTGTCCCATTTGCTTGTCAAAGGCCACAGGGAAGGTGACTGGCAGCCACAGCACAAAGCTCAGATCTTCCAATGAATCTGAGCCCTGCTGTCACTCTGGAATTGTCACTGGTGACAGTGAGGAGTGGTCAGGTGGAGTCTCACCTCTTTCCTAACCAGGAGCATAGCTGGCCTTCTTGGGCCATAAGGATATGGCTGCCCTGCTCCCTGCCCCCTGCTCCCTCTGGAAACCCAACTAGCCGATGCCTTTTTTACGTCGGATGTTGCACCCCCTCCTCTTTCTTCCTGGGAAAGTGAAAGCTGGGAGGCAGCGCCTGTGGTGGCAAGGCCTTGAAAATTGCTTCCAATTTCCAAGTGTGTGGTAGTGACAGGTTTGTAATGATTACTGCGTGATTCTGCCACTTTGGAGGAAAATTAATCGCAAGGTAATTTCTTTTTCTGAGTGGTACTTTCTCAAGGTTGTACACTTGATTCTCCCGCACAAACAGCCTTTATCTGTTTTGAATGCTACTTCTCAGGAGCTTTCCCACTAGACTTTCCTAGCTGGTGCGGCTTGGTGGAGACTAACGTCAGTGTTAGGCTTTATTTTCCCGAGACAAGAACGGCAACTATGCCTCCTGTCTGGTACCACCTCAGACAAATGGCGATGGCGATGTGGACCTCTGCTCTAGGGGGAGAATGTCTGTCTGTAGCCAAGGCCAGACTCCGCAGGAAATAGTGCTGTGATTGATTAGCAATGTCTGCAATGGACGAGAGAAGGAGTGGAGGTAGCTATGTGAACCCCTGGTTAGGGGGTGACATGAAATTTTCCCACCCCTGCCTGTCCAGTCTGTACTCATCAGACCTTTAAAATAAAAGGTCAGTCCTCTTACATTAGGGATCTAACATGCTGTGCCCAACACAGCGAACTCACACTCCAGAACGGTCTAGCCTCCACTCAGCTTCCAGAGTGAACGTCCTTCAAAGTAGACACCCACAGCTCCCTGTTGCCTATAACAACACACATGGTCCCTCAAAGTCTGCACCCAACTCTCCTCCCTAGTCTCATCGGTGCTACTCCTACACGTCACCTTAGAGTGCCGACATGTCAAACTCCCTCTCCCTGTGTCCTGAATTCACAGCGCCCTTTTATATCTGCTGGCATCTGTACACACTGTTCCCTTTGCCTGGAACCTCTCTTCCTTTCTGCTTATCCTTTAAGACCCAACTAACACGTCACTTCCCCTGTGGTCTTCCCTGGTCCCTCCAGACAGAATCGGCCCCTCCATCCTCTCTTCATTTCCCTATTATGGTTGGGAACACATACATAGACCACCGAAGAAAAGTATTTTTGTAAACTGCCAAGGACTGCGACCGCTGAGCATCTTCTGGCATCCGATTAAATTAGAGTGAACCCCTCCAATGGAGAAAGTCACCCCTCGTGGCCTCTCCCATCCTGGGAGGCACCGTTCCTCCTCTTCTCCTTGGAAACCCTTCTGGAATAAACAAGGTCAGAGTGGAACGCCAGTCACACCAACCTCAGGTGCCTCGGACCTGAAGGCCTGATGTTGCTTCTGTCACGTTTCCCCCCGTGATTCAAAGCAATCACGTGCCTACAGCACAAAGCCAGGTTACACAGGCCCCCACGTGGGGGAAAAGCCGGATTTTTCCCACGTGAACAAGTGACACAAGATATGAAAATAGAAATGGATGGAGGGACTCCACCCCGCTGCTGATTGGTCTCATTGAGCTAAAAAGGAGAACAGGGTTTTAAAGACCCTGGCAAGATCAACAATGAACTGGCTTGTGGGGAGGAAAAGAGATGGTATTTTCTTGAGCTAAAGGGACTAAAAATAGTGTGAGGTTTTCCAAGAGGCTATAGTGGTACTTCAGGATGTGGCTACAAAGGGTTTATTTCAACAGCTATTGGCGCACTCAAAGCTAAAGCCATTCACAGTGACTGACTGCTCTCCCAGCTCCCAGGACCTAGCAGAGAGCTGCTGCGTGTCCCCATCTCCACACATTTGCTGGTGCGGTACCCCTTGTCCCCCACACTGAGTCAAGTCACCCATGCCCCAAGTTCCAGCCACTCCTGTGAGCAGCATCTCTCAAACTTTTCACCGAAGCATCAATAGCACAGGAGAGATTGCAATGGGGGCGAAGGCTTAGTGAGGCCCGAGACTTGCCTATAGAGGCCACTACAAACATGAACTTCCCTCTGAATCTCAGTTGTATCCTGAGAACTCATAAAAATATCTCTCCACTCCAAAAAACGTCCACGTTTGTGTTAGTGTTCAAAAATCACCTCATTCGCCAACCTCACAGTTATATTGTTACTCCAGAAAGGAGAGTCGTGTTTATCCTGTGACATCAAGGGCCCCTGGCTCAATGCTGCTAGTGTGTGGGGCCTCACGGTGACACCACCAAAGCCTCCACTGAGAACCTCAGCCTCAGAGCAGCTTCAGCATTAATGTAAAACACTCCTTCATCCATCAATTCATTCACGTATTCACTCAAAGTCTATCTACTGAGCTTTTTTTAAATGCCTAAACCCAGGGATGAAGCACAGGTACATCCCAGCCGTCCAGGAACTGTTTCATGGAAACACAAGGAGAATGGGTGTTACATGGCAAGTGTTCCAACCAGGAGTGACCACAGAGGCTCTGCGAGCTGGGACGTGGGGATAGGGAACGCCTTCCTTCCAGGGTAGGTGCAGGCCAGGCTGTACTCCAGCCTAACGGGTAAGTTCACATGTCCTTGGACAAGCCAGTTAACCACGCAGTTCCCTCCGCTGTGAAATGGGTCTAGTAGCTTCACACGGTTTTCATGGGGACTAAGTGAGTTACCCAGTGCTAAGTGTGCAATAAATTTAATATGTTAATCTGAGACCTGAGGAACGGATGGAATTGGGATGCAGAGGTGAGGCAAAGATGAAGGAGAAGAGGAGGAGGTAGGGGAGAGGGGTGAGTGTGTCCCAGACTGAGGGAACAACACATTTAAGAACAAATATGCAATCAATATTTGTTGAAGAATAAATTATTTAAGGGAAATGTGAGTAACGCTATCTCTATAAGCCATGCCCTTTACCTGTTTTCCCTGGTACGAGTGTGTAGGTGGCACAGTGTGGCACCTGAGCCAGACACCCACAGGCAAGTCTGTGGCATATTTCTAGCTAAAGAGGCAACTTCTTAAGGCAGAGACTGAGTCCCCTCTTGAGGTCCCATAAGCCTTTACTCTCCCAACAGTGACCAAGTCTCTACTGGCTCCCTCTTTCTGCTGTTTCACCACTACTTCCATGCCTGGGGAAGGCGTTGGCCAAGATCTGCAGAGAGCCAAGTGTCCTGCCCCGTGAAACAACCTGAGAGATGCAGGCAAGGGGCAAGGAACCCTGAACTTGTGATCAAGGGTTCTGGATTCAAGTCCTCGCTTAGCCGGCTGGAAGCCTGTGACCTTGGATGAGTCACCTGAAACACCAGTCCAGAGCACACTGGACCCCCACAACGAGCGGGTTTAGGGTTGTTGATACAGTAGGATGACCCACCATCCAGGGAGTCACAGGACTGACAGGCTTCCTAGGACTTGCAGTGCCCACACCAGCAAAGTCTCAGGCAGACAGGGTGAGGGGGTTCCTGGCAGAGCTGCCCCTCCCCTCCATGTTCTGCCCCCTCTTCCTGCCCAGACCTGAGCCACAAGTCAGCACAGAGCACCCCGAGCCCTTCAGCTCCATGGCAGAGCCAGGGGACCACATCTATGCAGAAGGAGGGAGGAAGGGGAAGAGCAACCCATTGGTGTTGCCACCATGACGTGTCCATACCGGAGGCGGGCATCAATCCACTATTTGAGGTGGCAGGGCTGGGCCAGACCCTCTCAGAGATTCCATGTGGGACCACAGCCAGGCTAGCCAGGGTGACCACGGGGCAAGGGTGAGGGGGACAGGGGAGAGTGGCCTGTGCTGCTCTCCAAAAAGCCTGGGTGATGGAATTTCTGACCCAGCTGTCCCTCAGCCCATTACTCTTCCCCAAAGAACAAGTTGGGCTACTCAGCTTGATGACAACCCACAAGCTAGAGGGTGGGCAAGAGGCTGCAGGGGTGCTCTCGGCTGGGCCCCCACCCCACCCACACTGGTAAATCCAGGAAGCATCCCCACCCTGCACCAGGGCTCTGCTCTGGCCCCCATGGCATGCCCCTGTAGGGAGCCCAGCAGGCTGCCTGCCATCCCATCAGACAGACATCTTGTGTTTTCAGTTACAAGTCCCCTTTACGTGCCGGTTCTGTTTGAATGCCAGGCTATATTAGGTCATGACGAGCCAGGCCTGTTGTGCTTTCTCATTAGCCGCATCACATCGTATTTTTAGGGACAGCCAAGACTGAGACAATGCCAGAGGGCTGGTTTTCTTCCTGAGTCCCCAAACACCACCTCCATAAAAGTATCATGCTTGAAGATCCAAGAGCCCCTGCGGTTCCTGCCGCTGTCTGCAAGGGGACTGACTCTGGGACCCGGGGTAAGTGACTAGAAAAAATCAGAGGCAATGAGGGCCACGGTTTCTTGGCCTGTTCTTCCATCCACTTCAGCCACCCATACCCACCTCCTCTGAGCCCCACTGAGTTCCTGCTTTCGGGTCGCCAGGACCCAAGCTCCTGTGGGAACCAATTTGCCTTCCTCAGAGCAGATGTTCCTGTCCCTCTTGTCCCTCTACAGACCCCAGCACAGCAGCAAGGAGACCCCGTGCTCTCTGTCTGTGGTGTCCGTCATCACTGCAGCGGGAACATCACAGTTCACAACGTGCTGCTTCACGGTAGTCTCACTTGACTTGCCTGTAGGGGTGGCGGTAGGATACTCATTTTACAGACGAGGAAGCTGAGGCACTGAAAGGGGAGATGATGTGTCTAAGTCACAGAAACAGTAAGTGGGAGGGTCAGGAACTTGGCTCAGGCCCAGCTGCCCATTTAAGGCCACTCACGTGGTCACCAAGGAGGGGCGGTGTTGGTGGGTGTCTCCTCCTGGAAGTCCATTACTCACTGCTGGAAGTCCCTGCAAGTGCCTGGCTCCTCTGAACTTCACTCCCACCCCAGCCTCCCAGGGGCCCAGGAGGAGAGAGAGGAAGTGCTTTTTGTGCCTTTGCACTTGTCCCTGCCCCCTTTTCCTGTTCAGCCTCTCTCTCCCTCCCCTTCTCCCTTGCTCCCTCCCTCTCCCTGTCTTTCTCCCATGCACCCAGCTGAGTCTGGGATCCAGCATCCAGGCCATCTCAGGTTGGAGGGGGAAGGGCAGGGCTATTCTTCAGGAAGGCTGTCAATTTCTTCCTGGGTCACAACTGAACACAGTGCCAATGGGCCAGGGCAATGGGGGTGCTGTCTCCCATGGAGGGGGCAGCGGCCATCCTGGGGTGGAGGTAGGAGGTAGGGATTAAGGCTCATTTCCATGCAACCGCATTGGTAACAGGTGGGGATTTTCAACGAGACCCTTAGGATAAGGCTGCAGACAGCAAAGGATCGGAGACCAACTCAATTCCTCCAAGCTCTCTGCCCAAGAGGGACAAGGGCAAGCCCTTTGTCCATAGCTCTTTGGCCACTAACCCTTCCGTACTGTCCATACCTTGTGGCTCAGAGCACAGACCTAACAGGGCTAGCCCAGGGGAAGGGCACCAAACCAGCAGGTCAATTCATCTCATTTAAATGGCTGTGGTTGCTTTTTCCCCCATGTCTCTGTTGCAAGCCATGAATCCAGGCACAGTCTATTGAGGGCTCAGTGCAGCTAATAGGGCACAGGAACACATCTGGGACAGTGAAGGGGGGGGTTGGCCTCCTTCTCCCCCTGGCCTCCTCCCAGGTCTTCTGGCCACCCCTCTCACACCTTTCCCTCCCAAACCTAACTTCTGCTCTCAGACTCTTCCCTCACACCCACTGGCTACACCCACCCCCATGACAGCAAAAGCTGCAAGGTCAACAAGGCCATACCAAACACCCTCTCTAGGCAGGGCACCATGCTACGTACTAGGTGGGTAGTGGGAGAGGTTAGTTTTAGAGGTAAAGCAGAGTCTTGGCCCACCCAGCATTTTTAGACTAGAGAGAGAGGAAAGGCTTACATAAACTTCTTCTTCCCCCCACAAAAAAATCAAATAATATGGAAAATTCAAAATCCGCCTACATAATGGAATTAAGCAGCCTAGAAATATCATAAGCAGGAAAAAAACATGGAGGAATTTGGGAGGTCGATAACACCCCAGCTGGTCTTGGAATGGCAAGAGAAATGTGGTTCCCCAGAGAGTCCCCTCTTCCCAGAATCACGCAGCTTAACAGGAGCAGAGGTATGTGACCCCAGGGTACATACTCTTGACCACAATTCTCCTACTTTTTTCACAGGACCCAGTCTCATACACAGTTGACTTATATATAGGCTTCCTCGGCACTTAGAGGATGCGTGCCCAATCTGCTCCGCACAACTTTAAAGGTCGAATGTCTGCAGGAATGTGCAAAGAGGCCGAATGTGACTGCAGAAAGCTGGAAGCCCAAATGGCTATGCGCTCAGCTCATATGGTTTTATTTTACCAACCAGATCAAAGCAAAAAATCCCAAAAACTCAACACACAAAAATACATGCACATTTCAACAGCCTCTAAACCCGTTTGTTGGAAGGTTTCACCATGACATAAATCACTGGGTGGCAAGCTCCTACTCAGGCACAACAAGGATTTGGGCCGTGAACTCAGTTGCCTTTGGTGATGACAGCTGTGTGGTACTATTTGCTCAGCCAGGAAATTGTTCTGAAAACAACTGTTCTATCCTCTTTAGAAACACAGGGAGAGTGAGATGGACCCTAGGATTGGAGGTCCAGATGGCCAGTGGCCTTCTACTCCTACCACAGTGCAAAATAATCCGTAGAATCGATGGGTAAGTGAAAGTTCCTCCCAATTCATCCAAGGAGTTGGGCCATGTAACCCTGTATACCCGACCTGCTGCTTCCCACAGGATGGCAGGTGAGTTACGGGTTTCTGACATCAGAGGGATTGGCCTCCAGACCAACTCTAGGGCTCTTGGAAACCAAGAGTCATGTCCACACAGTTGGAATTAAAGAGTTGATCATGACTTAGGACCAAGTGGCACTCAACTCACGAAGCAAAACAACTAAACTCATTCCAAAGTCTAACAACCTTTGAGAATATTGATAATGTGACTTTGACCCAAAGATCACAGACCAATATCCATTACTACTTTCTTGATTTGCAAGGGACAGAAAACTCAACTGAGATTGGCTTAAATAAAAGGAGGGAGTTTATTAGCTCATGAAATCTTTTTTGTTAAGTATTTATTTGTTTGTTTATTTATTTATTTAATTTATTTATTAGAGAGAGGGGAAGGAAGGGAGAAAAACATCGATGTGAGAGAGAAACATCAGTCAATTGCCTCCTCCATGCGCCCAGACCAGGGACTGAACCCACACCCCAGGCATGTGCCCTGACTGGGAATCAAACCCACGAACTTTCATTTTGCAGGACAATGCCCAGCCAACTGAGCCACACTGGTCAGGAAAAAACAAATTGTTAATGTGTAGAGGTAGATCTTACTTCACACACATCTGGATTAAAGGGTTAAATTGATGTCACCAAGACTCCCTCTTTCAGAGCTCTGCCATCTACAATGGTGACCCCAGGTGATGGATGGACAAAGCAGATCTAGTGGGAAAGGGCACATGTCTCTCTCCCAACAGGAAAAGTCATTTGCTCTGACCGATTCCGGGGTGGGACCATCACTGCTATGGTCTGAATGCTTATATCCCCAAAAATGTGTATGTTGAAATCCTAACCTTTAGTGTGATAGCATTAGGAGATGGGCCTTTGGGAGATACTTACGTTATATGGGTGAAGCCCTCATGATTGAGATTTGTGCCCTTATAAAAGAGACCCAACAGAATTCTCTTGCCCCATCTATCATATGAATATACAAGGGAAGTCTGCAACCTGGAAGAGGACCCTCCCCCAACCATGCTGGCCCCCTGACCTTGGATTTCCCAGCCTCCAGAACTGTGACTCTCTTATTTCTAACCCACCCAGTCTATGGTATCGTAGTCTGTGTGTTAGCAGCCTGATGTGACTCAGACAATGACCCAATTATTATAGTCAGGGAGTGGGTTATAGTCCTGGGCTCAGCTCATATGGACAGGAACCCACCCCAAACACATGGACTAAGAATGGTGAGAGAGAAGTGTCCAGACAGATTGGGGGTGGTGGTAGTTATGGCCAAAAGAGGGAATGGAGGCTGAGGAGGCAAACCACAAATGTTCACCACTAGAGTCCTAACAAATGGACTAATTTTTCACTCAGAACCCCATCATATACATGACCTTGATGAGCTACAGATAGAAATCATCATCTCTGTTCCTTTCGCTTCAGTGTAGGGGAGAGTCTGGGGACATGCAGAAGGTCAAACAAAGTGTCCCACCCATGAAGAGCATGGAGGGGGAGCCTAGCAAAGAGCATCCTCCATCCTTCCTCCACTCTGCTCCCATAGTCCTCCCACTGTGGGAACTGCGCAGGCCCGTCTGCAAAGCTGAGATCAGCAGAGAGTGAGTCATCCAGTCACCCTCATAGGTCCAGGCACTAGGTCAGAGAGGCATGTCCAAGATATTTTCATGTGGTCCTGAGACAGAGAGCAGGCATCCCTGTTATTGAGTATCATCATCATCATCAATAGGAGCCAAGACCCAGAAGACAAGAGCTTGTGCCAAATCCAAGACCAAATAGATTTAAAAATGAGAGAACAAGCAACCATGTCAGTCACCAGGACAGCCAAGAGTAAGATGTGACAGAGGCAAGTAGTGAGGCCCCCCAGAGCTGCTCGAAGGTGAGGAAGAATGATGAGAAGGAGCCCCAGACCCTGCCAGGCACAGGCCACAGAAGAGAGAACCCAGCACAAGTGGCTATTAACGTGGGCCCAGAGTGACCCTGACTCCATGGAGCGTGGCATGCAGGGGTTGAGTCACCCAGAGAGCAAAACAAAGCTGATGTCTTTCTTGCTGCAGACACAAAGGATCACCAGGAATGTGACTGAAGCTCTAAACCATATGAGCTAATTAGTTCTGACCCCCTTCTGGGCCTTCCCTACTGAGTCACGGACAGCTTCGGTGAATTCAGACCACATTTTGTGCATGACCTAAAGGCTGGGACAGGACACCTACCCCCAGCTCTGTTGTTCTGAATACAAAATCCTAGACCAGGGTTCAGTTTTAAACCCATTTGTGGTTAATGTCATGTGTCAACTTGGCTAGTACACAGTACCCAGATTCTTGGCCAAACTTTATTCAAGATGTTTCTGTGAAGGTGTTTTTAGATGAGATTAATATTCACATCAGCAGACTTTGAGTAAAGCAGATTGCTCTCCATAATGTGGGCAGGGGAGGAGGGGAGGGAGACCTCATCCAAGCACCTGAGGGCCTCAATAGTAATAAGACTGACCTTCCCCGACCGAGAGAGAATGCTGCCAGCAGATCGCCTTCGGACTCAATCCTCAGTTTCTCCTGGACCTCCAGCCCCCGCCCACCTTGCAGACTTTGGAGTTGCCAGCCTTCACAGTCATGTGAGCTAGTTCTCTAATAAATCTAGAAAGACAGATGATGAACAGAGAGATGGATACATACACACATACAGATACACACATCTTGTTGGTTCTGTTTCCCTGGAGAACCCTGACTAATGCACCATCCCTCTGGGTTTAAAAGATGAAACTCTTTCCCATGTCCCCAGGCACTGATTTCACTGCTTCATGAGAGAGACAGAGGTAGAGATGAGACAGAGACAGAGACAGAGATCTCTCATATGTATATCACATCTATCATATCTATGGTGTACATATATACCTACGTATATATCACATAAGCTCTCTCTCTCTCTCTCTCTCTCTCTCCTACACCCTCAAGGCCCTGCAAAAAGGTATCCTCTTGGGATCCCTCCATGACCCTCCAAGCTGGTGGTCATCTCGCCCCATGGAACCTCTACAGCCTTAGGTCTGTCCGCTTACTCTGGCGCCCCTGCCTCCCTTCTCTAGTGCATTCAGGCACCACAGCACAGCACAGCAGCAGCTCTTGGAGGTGAAAAGACCTCAGATCTCTATTAATTCAACCTTAGCCCAGAGAAGAAACCATTTTACCAAATCAACCTCTGCTTAAACACTTTTAGGAAAGGGGACTTCATCCAGCTGGGGACAGGCTCTTCCACAAAGGACAGCGCGCCCCCCTCTCCTTCAAGAACGGACTCCCCTCTCCTACAGTGGGCGTGCATGTGCAGGGAGTGGTGCACAGTGTGTGCGTGCCTATTTGGGGCTTTCCTTTTCATACCTGACACTATGTATTTACGTTTGCACTCACCATCCCAGCTTTAATATGGCTCTCGATGGTCCTGTCTACTGACCTGGGTGTATTCCATCACATTAAGCATCATTTCACGTTCATCCGACAAGTGTTTAGTGTGTACCTACCATGGATTGCCTGAGACTCAGCAGGAAACAAAGCCCCTCCCCTGGTGGAACTCACACTCTCAGGAATAAAACATGTGTGTCTGATAAGATAACCATGCACCCAGAACACTGGGGGAAAAGTAACATTTTACCCATTTTTCAGATAAGGACGTAGAGGCTCTGGAAAGTGAAACAACTTGTCCAAGTTCAGAGATGGAGCCACAGGGCGGGCCTAGATCTATCTGAAACCAAAATCCAAGCTTGTCCGACCCAGGCGCTGGACAGCTTGGGAGAGCTTGTAGGCTAGGGGTGGCTGAAGGGAGAGAACACTCTCCAAGAGCAAAACATCTGCACTTCTCATGTTTTCCTCCTGGCTTACTCCTGAACCTCTTCTGACCAAAAGTCTCCCGTCCCGCACAAAGTAAGCAGAGCAGATCGGTAAAGACACGGGTCCCGGGCTCCAAACCATGTGAGCAAGGAGCAAGGGTGGGGAAGAGGCCCTCCCTGAGAACCTGGGAAGAGGGACTAGGCAGGGGACAGGCCCACAAGCAGCCGCTCTCAGCCACCAGCTCTGCCACCACGCACACTCACTGGGCATTTGCCACCTTCGGGGACAGGGCAGGAAGTGGACAGGAAGTCAGACCCAGGGTTTAAGCCCTGGGATCATTGATGCCAAGTCCCAGGTTCTTTCCACTATTCAAATGAAAAAGTGGCGTGATGTAGTTTGGCTTTAAAGTCTGGGTGTGATTTTACAAGCAGCCGGGGAAGAGCAACGTGGCATTCTACAAGTAGCACAGCACAGCGTGAGCAGAGTTACGGAGGCAGAAACAAGAACGTTATCATCAGCAGACAGGAAAACCAGCCCGGGCGGGGACGGGGACAGGGGTGGGCGGCAGCAAGCTGCACAGAGCACTAACCTGGGCGTCAGGAGGCCTCAGCTTCAGGGTGGCTTCACTGGAAGCCATTGTGGTCATCGTGGGTCCTGTATGGGACTTGGAGTCTGTGCAGTCCCACCCTCCTGCTCTACTGAAAAACACAAGGTCTTTCTTTCACTGGGTTGGAAAGAAAGAAAGCTAAGAGCCTCAGAAGTCATATCCCTAGCACAAATCACCCGAAAACACCAGTTCTCAAGGGCACGGTGCTGGCCCTGTCCAAACTGGCCAGCCCAGCCTGGCTCACCCTACAGCAGCTGCACGAGCAAAACCTAGCCTCCAGCTCCCAAAGTGGAGTGGAAAAGGTTGGCACTGTCGGTTCTCGGCACTGTGCCAAGCACTAGCCTGAGCAACTCACCAAAACACTGGGAACCGTATCTCCAAGTTACAGGTGGGGAAACTGAGGCTTGATCAGCTGTTCAAGGTTAAAATCAAAGCAATGTAAGGGATCCAGGATTGTAATCAGGTCTTCTGATGCTCAAGTCTTAGCTTTAAAGTGCCCTTCTCAGCAACACCAGCCATTCCCCCCAAGACCTGGACACCCTCTCTGGAAACTCCTGGCACAGAGAGCTCCCTAGCAAACCAGCAAGTGTTGAAAAGCGTAGGGCTTGGGTTTCGAGCAATCACG
Source organism: Macrotus californicus (assembly GCA_007922815.1). Classification (NCBI taxonomy): domain Eukaryota; kingdom Metazoa; phylum Chordata; class Mammalia; order Chiroptera; family Phyllostomidae; genus Macrotus; species Macrotus californicus. The sequence continues at coordinate 38,514 of VMDR010004758.1, forward strand.
CACGTGTGGAGAGTCATAGGAGAGGCCGAGCCTGGAGCAGTGAATCTGCTGCTCAGAGCCCCTCATAGCATGCAGAGCAGACAGGTGTGTCAAGTCACAGGTTTCCTGAACTCCTTGCAAACAGAGGGATGTTCTCCTCGAGGGGCCTGCACAAGCATGGCAGGGGATTAAACAGGATGAGTCCCAGGTCTGAGGGCTTATCAGATGTTCTGATCCCAAGCAGGACCCACAGGATGCTGAGCACCTTCAAGCTCTCATTTGCCCTGCCTTGTCAGCTAGGCTGTGGGCAGCTCAGGGGCCCACACAGCCACGCACAGGCTTGTTGTCTGTGTTCTCCTCTCATCCTCCCTGACCCGCGTGTAGATAAGGAAGCTGAGGCTTCCAGAAATAGGAAGCAAGTCAGACCAGGCCCCATGGCCAGTCAGTTTTCCACACCACCAAGGCTGGCTGGGTTGTAACCATGAGCTCTGGGCCCAGGAACCCATCTCTAAGGGTGGATGGTGTGGGGACAATGCTATACCATCTTCGAAAGCAAGGGAACCTCTGAAATGTCAACGTCTTGGTCTGCACATTGACTGGCACTGCCCTTGGATGACTAGGGGAGGCAGGTGCCCTGGGCTTCACTGAACGTCATGTGAGTGCCCCAATCGGGCCACTATCATCTGTTGCAAATACAGCCCACTCTATCAGTCTCCACCTAGTAGCCAGAATGATTTTCCAAACCAAAATAAAAATCCAATCATGTTCATCATCTGCCTCAGTACCCTGCCCCCCAGGACACCACCACCACCACCTCCCCGCCACCGTGGTTCTCATTGTCTTCTAGGTAAATCTTTCCAAGTGGCTGCATGATCTGGCCCCATCTCTTTCAGCCTCTCCGTTTTCCTTTCAGCCTTTCATGGTCCAATCCCACTAAAGGGGACTTCATTTAGCTGCTTGAACATATAATGCTCCCCGTTTCACCCCAGTCCTTTTCTGGACCTATTCCTGACCATCTTCAGCTCTCCTTTAGCTGTCTCTTATCCACGACCATCCTCTGATGCCTTAGCCCAGGTCAGGCTCTTCAACAGTGAGTCCCTGACACCCACTGTACCACCCTTATCAACCTGCTTACCCCTCGCTGGTGCCCACTTATATCTGTCTCCCTGCAAATGAAGAGGCTCTGTGCGGTGAAAATCCTAATTATCTTGTTCACCACTCCACCCCCAACACCAAGAGTGCAGTATCAGTGATGTTAGTTTGGGGACAGCTCAAGAAAATCATGGTGGAAGGAAAGAAGGAAGGGAGGAAGGAAGGAAGGAAGGAAGGAAGGAAGGAAGGAAGGAAGGAAGGAAGGAAGGAAGGAAGGAAGAAAGAAAGAAAGAAAGAAAGAAAGAAAGAAAGAAAGAAAGAAAGAAAGAAAGAAAGAAAGAAAGAAAGAAAGAAAGAAGAAAGAAAGAATTTATCATCTGTTAAAAGTCTCAGTGCCTCCTCTGGGCCAGGGCATAAAAAGGAACTCTTAAGGTGTGTATCTGCTGCTAAGGAAGGCTAAAGGGTGCCCACAGGTGCTGAGTAAGGAGCAGCAGAGCTCTTAGTGCACCCAGGGCACAGGTGGGGTCGTTGACCTGGGCCAGGCCCCACCACTGCTGCTCCAGACCCCAGCCTCATTGGTCATCATTGCCGGGCAGCCCAGGGTCTGCTTCTTGGCCTCCTAGGCTGGGCCTGAGCCACCAACATGAGGACGGCCCAGACGACTTTGGCTGAGAGCCAGCCACTTGGTCCCCTGGGGGTCTCTCTCACCTGACTCACCAGCTGGCCAGGAGCATGGCGTGCCCATGTCTGCCTGTGCCTCTATGTCAGTGTGTGCCTGTGTGTCCACGTGTGCACGGTCTGGCCGTGTTCGTAACAAACCCAGCACAACCCGAGTCTCAGTGAGGCCAGCGGCTCTTACAGTCGGCTGTGCCCAAGAACATATGGCTTGGACCCTGCCCAGTGTGCTTCACCTGAGAGAGAGGGAGGCAGAGGAGAGAGCAAGGCTGACATTTCACAGAATCTCAAAACTGGTCAAGAGAAAAACCCAGTGAGACCCCTTAGCCCAGTATAACCCAACAAGTGTCCCGGCAAACATGAGTCCCTGAGATGCTCTGCAAAAATGCGGTCCAAGGCGTCTGAGAAGTGTAGCTCGCCATGGCCATCCCCCCGCCCCCAGAGAATCACCGTCCACACTGGCATGTGCAAGGCTCCGAAAAGCCCTGAAGAAAAGGTACCTGTTAGAGTTCGCTTCACCAGTACTTCATCAGGTAGGTGATGTAGACAGACAGACAGACAGACAGTCAGACAAATGATAGATGATGAATATGTGTGTGGGAGAGAGACTGAGGCTGATTTTGTAGTTCGTAAACTCTACAGATCAGAGTTGTAAATAACACTGATCCAGACCGGCCGTTTTCATTTCAGAAATGAAGTCATGGGCGCTCAGAAAGAGCTTTGCCCAAGGTCGCGTCTCTAGCAGAAGCCAAAGCTGGGATTGAACCCAGGCCTCCGAATTCCCAGGTCTAGGCTCTTTCCAACAGGCCCTGTTCCCTTTGTTGTGTTCATTCTAAACCCCAGGATTTCTGGTAATCAAAGCGAGCAATGCTACTTTCAAAACAAATCCTGATGTTTGGGACTGCACTCGTGACTCCACATGGCTCCCCTCACAGGCACACCATCTACTGAGGAAGGCAGCCTGTCCTGCATCCCAGACTCTCAGGCCCACCACAGGGACACAGGGCCCAGGGCAGAGGCCCACACGCAAGGCCTGGGGTTGGGCCCTGGCTCTGACAAGGGCAGGAGCCCTGGTACTTGGATCCTGCGACTCTGTCTCAGTCAGGGAGGCAGGTTTCCTGGTAGGATGGGTGTCTTCAAATGGGGACAGAAGCTCGCCATGCCATCCCCATGGATCAGGCTGGAGAAAGGAAGGCTGAGGTCTGACCTAGGCCTTGCAATGTTTCCACAAGGCTCAGCAGCTAGAACCATAGCTGCCTTGCTGGCCACCTCCCTCAGGTGCAGTCCTGTTGCCCTAGCTCCCACATCCTACTCCCCAAGCTCCCAGCCACAGCGACCTCTCTCCCACTTGCACGCTCACAGCACAGATAGATGCCCATGAGTTTCAGTGGGCACTCAGCATCCACTAGCCCCTGCCACACCATCACTGTCGTATGGCTACTTGATGCTTCACGCAGGCGCATCCTGTCTCCCCGTGCAGCCTTAATGCTTCCAGAGCACAGGGCAGGCCCTACTCTCTTAGGGCCATTGCTGGTCTCCCTGGGGCCCATGCACGAAAGGGAGAGAGCTGCCTCACAATGCCTGGCACGGTGCTTGGCACGGAACAAGCACAGAGGGCTGCTCTGGGATTGATCAGCAACTTGCCAAATCCAACAGCAAAACAGAATTCCTGTTGAATATGGTGGCCTCAGACAGGGAACCATGGAGCAGTGGGCTCGAGGTTCCCTGGGATGTCACATAACCAGGTGCCTTTTCAGGGTCTCGGGGCCCTCAACAGCACAATGTAGGAGTGGAGGGTGTGTGTAGAAACTTCTAGCTCTAAAACTCTGATTCAATGATAGAGTCATAAGGAGGGGAAAACCAAAGGCCCCTTTTCATCGTTCTCTCCTGCAGTCCAGCAGCACAGAAGCAGAACGGTTGTGCTCCCAGGCTCAAGTGAGGGCATTACCCCGCCCCCCAACTGAAGGCACCTCGCAGGAGTGAAACTGGCAAAATACACGTTCAACCCAAAAGCCAGCGGCTTTTGACATGCTAACCAAAGTCACATGAAGTAGGAGGTTCCATCATGAGGACAGATTCTTTTGGCCAAGATAATCAGGGTCAGATGTGGACAGGAAGCTCTACGGTGACAGTCTCATCTCCTGATCTTTAGGCTAAGATCCCCAAAAGACCCATTTCTCCTCCTCCAGTCCCCTCCCCATCCCAGACCTTTGCAGACTTGCCTGAGCCCTCTGCAATGAACAGCGATGCCCCGTTATCTGCAGCTCTCTCTCCCCCACATCGCCCAGGATTCCCCCATCTCTGAGGCTCCTCTGCCCTATGGTGCACCATTGCCCACACTTTCCCCTTTCCCAGGGAGCAGGGCCTCTGCTGGTGAAGGCAAGACAAACACAGACCAGCAGACAGAGCAGAAAAGAGTCAACAGCAAGCACATTTGGATCTGTCCCTGCATCTGAGACACACAGCCCAGTTCCTGGGGGCCTGCCAGGCTGGCCTATTGTTCTGGCACTGTTTGCCTTTGGGGCGATGGGTGCCTTGAGTGGGAGGGAGAGAGAGGCTGGCATGGGGGCAGGAAGCAAGGCTCAGCACCAGACCAGGCAGCCAGACTTGGCAACACCAAGGTGTATGAAGCCTCCAGGCAAGGGTCACTGGAGTGGGCAGCCTGCCCACCCTTCTGTCTGCAGGCTCAGATGTTCCCACCTCTACAAAAACCTCAGAATCAATGCCTTCCCTCTCCCAGGCCCCTCAGGGCCCCGATGGCTTCTCAGGGCTCCCCAACCTCCTACCCCTGCACACACCCCCTGGCCCTGGCTGAAGTTAAGGAAGACAAGTGTTGCCCACAGGGTTATTGGGGCCCTGCTTCAGGGGGGCGGGGCATCCAGGGTTGGTCTGGACATGTGTCTGCCTCACAAAGTCTGTCCTTCCCCAAACCGTGACCTGTGGCTCCTGGATGAACAGCGCCCCATCTGTCGTGTGTCACACCCACGTGCAGAACTGCTCCAGCTGCTCCCCAACTGTCAAGGCCAAGAGAGTCCAGAGACTCACCACTCAAGAGCTGTAGGACCCTGCGCCAGTCCCTCCTCTTGGAAAACGAGGGGTTGGATTCTTGAATTTCTAAGGGCCCTTCCCACTTCAAAGGGCCATAACCATAACCGTGGGGTTAGGGTTTAAGGTCTCCTTCCCAGCAGGGCAGAACTTGGTACTATAGAAAGGCAACAGGAAGGATCCCTGCTTTTGGCCAGAGACAATTCAAGCCACCAACTAATAACACGGTTCCATTAAGGTGTTTATACCATACTCCACACCACACTATGGGCTACACACCATGTTGTATATTATCACACTGTAAGATGTGATACACATTGTGGAGTATATTCCACACTTTTTGCGTATACCATACTTTAGGGGATATATATCCACACTTTGAAGTATGTACACACTTTGGGGCATGCAGACACCCAGAGGTATACACACACTTCATGCTGTATTTACACACTTGGCACATATCCCATGCTTTGTGTGCACAGCACACTTTGCATAAAGACCTCACTTTGCTTTCTGCAAAGAGGTAATGATGTGACTCTGGCCTGGCTCTGAGGTTGAGAGTGTAGACCCTGGAACCAGATAAAGCTCGATGCAAAGCACTTCTACCTCTTGTTAACCTTGAGCAAATCACTTGCCTTTTAAGACTCAGTTTCTTCACCTATAAAACAGGGATAGTAATCTATCTCATGGGGTTGGGGGAAGGTTAAATAAAGCAAAACCTATAATGGGCTCATCATAGTGTCCAGCATATAAGAACCACTTGGTAAATGGTAACTTTGTCATTGCTTGCACTTGTCAAGGTATTTTATAATGTACATGTATTTTTCAACTTAAAGAATATATATAAAAAATGTATATATACACACACACATATATAATCTCCAGATGTTCTCAGTGTCTCAAAGCTTTTGGAAACTCAAATAACAGACAGGGCCATTTAATTCATGTTTATTTTACATTTGATCTGTAAACTTTTTATATTAAAAAATCAACTGTCATTAGCAACATGTGCTGACATTAATTTTTCTTTAGTAAAATAAGAGTGCAGGCCTTACAGAGTCTCGGTCTGTAATGTGTAGAAACTCGATGTAAACACGAGGTCTCCGCCCTCCTCCGTTGAGTTTGGGAATTCATCGGTGACAGGATTGCAACCAGAAAAACAGAGGCGGGGAAGGACAACGCTTTGATACCTAAGAGCTCTTGGGGCAAGAACTGTCCAGTCTGGCAGGCCCATTTGTCTTTTACACTGTTTGCTTTGGGCAAATCGTATCAGGTTTGCCTCTTCCACATAATTTACACTTCTCTGTGTCTAAAAACAGCAGCTAAAAGATTTCCCCGCAGTCAGCACTTCGGGAGACAGAGAGGCACACATACACATAAAATAGAAACATACATATTCTTCAAGCAGTGGCCAGGGGGGAAAGAAGGGAAGGGACACCAGAAAGAGGAGGTTTTAAAGTGCATTGCTGGGGCAGTAAGGGTACCTGGGGGATAATGGCTTTATACACAGGCTGATGCAGGGCCGAAAGGTTCATTACTTCTGTCTTGCTCCATCACTGCAATATTTACATAGGAAAAGGCAATTGTGCTGGTAGGCACAGGAGAAAAATGGACAAATCTTTCCGGCTTCAGGAAATCTCAAAGCAGGTCCAGGCCCAAAGGGACAGTCACCAGTTGCTGGTGAAAAGGACACAGAGGGAAGTGATGACACCAGGAAAGGGCTTGCATCCCAGAGGGACTGGGCCCGAACTAGACACAAGGTGTCTGCCTCCAGGGCATCCCCAACAGCCAGGATTCCGACAACAAAAGCCAAGCGACATTAGGGACCCCTCTCCCCCATCAGACAAGTACTATCAAAAGTAGTGTGTATTTACAGTGGAGGATGAGAGGGCGGGCTGGGCTGCCCTGAGCTTCGTTTAAAAATAGAGTTGGGGGAAGGGAAGAGCAATTAGCCAGGGCTGGGTAACCCCTTCCGTTAACCCTTTGTGAGCCATACTCTCTGGGTTTCGGCAATTGCTCGGAACTGCTCTGGGCTCGGGGGAGGTGCAAATACCTTTAGGAAACAATACTGATGAGGGGCGGCCCGAGAACTCTGGAAGATCACTGGGAATCCCAAGAGGCCCTAACAATAACTGGGGTGTGTGGCCCTCCCAGCCAGTATTCTTCCCTGGTGGGGAAGAGCAGATGTTCGAAGGAGGCCGCAGGGCAACGACGGGGCCAAGACACACGGAGTAGGCAGGCCCCCGTTTTCGGCGTGCTGGGGCTGCGTAGACGCGCCCTTCGGTCCCGCGGCCTTCGGTCGGCGCGAGTCTGTCCGCGGGGGAGGGGGTGCTGGCGGGTGGGGAGCGGACCCGGCGCTCACACGATCCGCTTCCTGTCCCCGCGGCAGAGGATCTTCTTGAAGGCGCGGCGGAAGTCGTGGTTGAAGATGGTGTAGATGACCGGGTTCAGCGAGCTGTTGCAGTAGCCGAACCAGAAGAAGAACTTGAAGAGCGTGCGCGGCACCGAGCAGCCGACGGCCGTGAGCGTGTAGGTGAAGAAGAAGGGAAACCAGCACACCACGAACACGCCGATGACCACGGCCAGCACGAACGTGAAGCGCTTCTCCCGGTTCTGCCGCCCGCGCCAGCGCGACGCCTTGGCGCCCCCGCCGCGCTCCTCCGCGGGCCCGGCCGCCGGCGCCCCCGGCCCAGGAGCCCCGGGCCCACGCCGCGGCAGGCTGTCCCCGGGCTTCACCTGGCTCTCCCGGGCCTTGCCCTTGGCCCGGGGGCCGCGGTCGGACCTGCGAGGTCCCGGGGGCCGCTCCGCGTGCTCGGACGACGAGCTCTCCTCCAGGTCCAGCGCGTCGGTGTCGCGCGGCCCGGCCGGTGCGGGCTCCCCGGGGGCACCGTTAAGCTGGGCGGGCATTGGCTCGTCCTCGGCGCCCACAGGCCCCACGAGCCCCACGCCGCGCTCGGGGCCCAGGCCATTGGGCCTGTGCTCGGCGCCCCCCGGCGGCACGGCGTCCGGGCCCCGGCGGCTGGGCGGCACGCGAGTGCGGCGCTTGGCGATCTGGTAGATACGCACGTAGACCAGGATCATGATGAGGCAGGGCGCGAAGAAGGAGCCGATGGAGGACGAGATGACGTACCACTTCTGGTCGTTGATCTCGCAGCGCGGCTCTGCCTGCTGCTGGTCGCCGCCGCCCTTCTTCTCGATGGAGATGAGCGGCGGAAAGGAGATGACGGCCGAGATGACCCACACGGTGACGATGATGGCCTTGATGCGGCGTGGCGTGCGCTTCAGGTTGTACTCGATGGCCTGCGTGATGGACCAGTAGCGGTCCAGGCTGATAGCGCACAGGTGCACGATGGACGAGGTGCAGAAGAGCACGTCGAGCGCCAGGTAGATCTCGCACCACGCCTTGCCGAAGTACCAGTAGCCCATGACCTCGTTGGCCAGCGAGAAAGGGATGACGAGCGTGGCCACCAGGATGTCGGCCGAGGCCAGAGACACCAGAAAGAGGTTCTGGGGTGCCTTAAGCGCGCGGCTTGTGAACACGGCGATGATGACCAGCACGTTGCCGAACACTGTGAACAGCATGAGGAGGCCGGCCAGGCACACGAGAGTCAGCGTCACCTGCAAAGAGTAGGGGGTGGCCCGTGCACCGCCCCCCGGCTCCTCGGTCCCATTCCAGCTCGAGTTGCCGGCGTCCGGCTGCAGGGAGCCCATGGGCGCAAAGCTGCCCTCGGCCAGCGGCTGCTCCTGGCGGAACATGAACGTTGGTGCCCGCTCGCCTGGGCCTGCTGCCAGCTGCCTTCCGGCCCGGAGCCCGTGGGTCCTCCTCTTCCTCCCGCACCCCGCTCGCCCCGCAGCTCCTCACATGGGGAAAAGGCCGCAGGGAGGTCAGGCCGGAGCTGGGGAGTCGCTAGCGGCCCATGGGCCTGGCGATCGGCGCCCTGTCTGCGCTTCGGGCGCCCGGGGTGGGCTCCCAGCTCCTAAACACAGCCAAGTTTTATTCTAAGGGGCCGGAGAGATTAGGTCGAGCCGATGGGGAAAGACATTTATTCTTCAAGAGAAGAGAACAAAAATCACTGCTGGCCTGATGACTTGGAAGGACAACAGGAAATTTAAAACATATGTATATTTCTATCTCTTGACTCTTAAGCCTGAGCGAAAGCAAGAGGTCTTACCGTGTGCGGGGCCCGCCCCCACCCCGGGAGGCAGCCGAGGGGTGCTGATGCGGGCTTGGGGTCCTATGTTTGTCTCCTTACATCCCCGAAGCGATTACCAGCTCTCCTGCTTCCCCCAGACGCGGCAATGCCGCCGGGGCCAGGTCTGGGGCGGGGGTGCGGACTCGGCCGCCTCTCGGAGCGCCGCGGGACTTCCAAAGTTGCGTCCCCTGCTGGGGCTGGGGGGCAGCGCGCGGAGCTCGGAGGCGGCGGCGGCGGGGCGAGAGGTGTGGGGGCAGCATCAAGGCGCCCCCGTCCTCAGGCGGGCAGGGGCAGGTGCGCGATCGGCCCTCCAGGAGCCGCGGTCTAGGCAGAGGGTCTCTTGGGCGTCGGCCTGGCGCGCTGCTGGCGCTGAGCGCGACCGGACCGCAAGGATCCGAGGGCAGCGTGAGTTGGGGCAGGAGCTCCGGGCTGAGGGTAGAAAATGCTGGGGGTGGCCGGGCGGCGGCGCGCCGGCTGCCGGGCGTCTGCACGGAAGCCAGAGCTGCTGCTGCTCCGCGGCGCTCACCGTGGACTGGTTTTATAGCCCCGGGATCAAGTCGGCGTTGCCGAGCAGCCGGCGTCAGCCCCCACGTGGGAGCCGACCCTCCCCCGCCCCTTGCGCCTCCCCTCCGCGGGTCCAGCGCTCGCGCCCCGCGCCGCACCCGGGGGAGCGCTGCCCTCCCTAGCGGGACCTGCCATTTGGAGAAGCCGGTGTGGTGAGCGAGGGGTTCAAGGAGCGTGCCCGGGGAGTGGGGAGCGGCCCCTGCTGGGAATTGGCAGAGCAGCTACGGGTCGGCCCGGCAGAAAGAAGCAGGCACCCGGGAATGTCTCCATCGAGCTGGGTCCTGGAGGAAAGGGCTTGGGGACCTCGACCCGAAACTGGAAAAGCAGCCCACCATACGAGTCGCAGCTAGAGCAGTCCCGCCCTGAGCCGGGCCGCCCTCAACTGTGAGTGCTTCTGGAGGCCGGGGAGAGTGGAGTCCTGGTGAGAAAGGAAGACACAGGTTCGGATCGACTCTCTGGGGTGGAATGGTAAGCGCCTCTCGGGGAGAAGCCTCCGCCAGAGTTCAGAGCTGCTCTTGGGGGTGGGTGACCATGTGTCGTCCCAGCCGCGGAGCCGTCTGCAGAACAGAGTCCGGAGTCTGGACCGCTCCCCCTCTGCTCGGTGGGGAAGGGGTCCTGGAGGCGAAGGCCTGGCGCCGCGGCAGAGCGAGGGCGCACTGACACCTGCTGGCCGCTCATCGTCACCGCTGGGAAGGTACCCACCAGCGCCAGGCGCTTTCTCCCTCCCGCCCCTGCAGTCCTTTGCCTAGCCTTTTCCTATCTCTGGACAAGTTTGGGTGGGCCGAAGCTCAGGAGAGTAGGACGCAGATATTATATTGCACCGTCATGTTGCAGAAATCTTTCTAGAGAACACACTTTTTATGTTTACCCCCCGCAGGATCCGGGCTTTGTCTGATGAAGTCACATCAGGAAGGGCTCAGCAGGCATCAGAGCCCACGACTGGCACCCACCCTGGACTGGCAAAGCCCACGCTCCCTGCAGATCCGCCAGGCCTGGATCCCGCCTCGCTGGATCCCCAGCTGTGAACCATTGTGTCTTGTTGCAGCGGGAAAGCTAGACTCCACCCCCCAACCCGCTCCCAGTCCAGATGCACACACACTCCATCTCTTAGTAAGGGGAGGTGCTGGCCAAAAGGAGAGAGATTTTCTGTGTCCTCTCTGATAGGAATAGCAGAGTGGAGTGAATTGTTTGTTTTTCTCTGTATGCTAGATGCCCTATAATAAATTGTATTGTGCTATTTGCAGTTTTCAAATAAGCAGCAGGCAGTTTACAGGCAAGGCCCAGGAGGATAGGGACTGTCAGCAGAAGAGAGATTAGACCTAAAGGAAAGTTCTTATTTAAGGATCCACTATACCAAATACCTCATGCAGTCACCTCAGCTGGAAGTTCTGAGGATTGAACAGATCACCTCAGCCCAGCAGGATGCAGGCTGAGGTGTGCCAGGGGGCTGAGGACTAGTAATTCAAGACCTTGAGCATCACCTCCAACCCGAGCTGATGATAGTTACTGGGGCTGCTGCTCTTGATGTAGTCACAGAGTCTAGCTAAAGTGCTTTCAAAGTACTTCCCCCAGGTCTCTGTCTCCCAGCTTTTGCTGGGAAAGAGAGAGGGTGGACTCCCCTTCCTCTCTTAATTCTGAGGAGTCTCTCTAACCCTCTTTTCTGGACACTCCGAAGAAGGCTGAACAGGCTGAATTTCCTCCCTCTGATGAGTCCATCATTTCCCATCTCCTGCTCCGATCTCAGCTCCGAGTCTCTTGGCAGGGGCAGAATCTCTGCACCTGGCTCAGTTGGAGATGTGGTTACACTCATGTTTGCATAGCAACCAGGAGCCCCAAACATCAAGTATAAATGCTGAGAGAGACAAAAACCAAAGGCTGTGGCAATCTGGGGTTCACCATGATTGACCACACCATGTTGGTAGCTCATGGGACAGAGTACCAGGAGACCAGCGCTGCCCCGCTCCGCACCAGCTGCTAACACGCTGCTCTCCTTCCTGTATCACTTCAGAAGCAAAAGGGGAAACGAAAACAGAGACCACGGTGCTTTTCTTTCTTGAAATCTCTGCTACTACTGTGCATGACACCTCTTGTCACATTTTTTAAATGCTGCCCAAACAGCCAGTTGGTTGGTTAATTCCTGGGTTTGGAGTCTTTTCTCCTACAATGGACACAGGCTCTTCAAGGATCTAGGCCAATACACAATATTAGTATGCATCGTGTCCAGGGCCATGTACAGAGTCCCTTTATAGGCAGAGTTCCTCTTGTCATGTGTACCTCATTACCAAAGGCTCTGCCTCCTTAGTTTGACACAGAGGGCCAGTGTCTCAGAGCTCTGAAAAGCTACTGGACATGATTATTTTTGCTAGAAGATTTAGTGCTATGCTAGCCTGGTGAGACAGCACTGAACAGACACACAGCCACAAGGCAGCAATTCTTAACCGCGCCTGTGTATCAATCAGCCTTGCCTGGAAGGTGCAATACACTTACCAGTGCTCCACCAGGGCATCATGATTCAAGTCGGATGAATCACAGTGGGTTGCACTGTGTCTTTTAACAGAGCTCCTTGGGAGAAGCTCACAAGCACATGGCTGAAGGCTCACTGCACTAAGCACTACATCTCAGTGGAGGGCAGGGAGAGGGTTCCAATGACCTGGAGACTTTTATCAAGCTAACTGGAGCTACAAAGAATGGGTCCCAGATTGAGAATCACTGTCCTGGTGGGACAGCTAGGAGGGTGTCACAGCCCTCCAGCGATCTGACAGGGCAGAACAAACAGTAGAGAGCCCATGTCAATACAAGTTGCCTTTCATGGCCTGAGGAAGAGTCAGGTCTGGGCACACAAACAGGTCCATTGTTATTTCTACTGGTAATACAACTAAATACACCCGGTGTGGCTCAGTTGATTGGAAAGCCTTCCTGTAAACTGAAAGGGTACCGTTTCACTCCATGGTCAGGTCACATACCTAGGTTGTGGGTTTGATCCCCAGTCAGGGCACATAGGGAAGGCTACCGATTGATATTTCTCTTTCATATCTCTCTCTCTCTCTCCCTCTCTCTCTCTCTTTCTTTCTCCCTCCCTCTCCACCCCCTCCCCCTCCCTCTCTCTCTAAAAGCAATAAAAAAAGTGTCTTCAGGTGAGAATCAAACACATACATACTATGTATTAGCCCCGACTCCACTCAGGCACAATGCTGAGCAGTTTATGGATCAGATATTTTATGTTGTCCCCAAACAGCCCTAACACATAGCTGTCATCACCAGCGTTTGCAGGTGGGGAACAAGGCTCTGCAGGACCAGGAGAGTGCCCAGCTAACAGGCAGCAGGGGCAGACCTGGACCTCGTGTGTCCTGATTGTAAGCCCCACGAGATTTCTAACTCCTTTTCTGAGGATCTCCACCCTCTGCTGCAGTGACAAAGGGGAACCAGCCAGAGGGTCATCAGGAATGAGGGTGGTGACAAGCTGGCAGATGCTCCCTGAACCCCTGTGCTCCCCGTCCATTCACAGCCACTGGAGCAAAACAGTACAGGACAAGATGTGTTTTTTTCACTCCATGCACGATGCCTGCTGCCTTGGAGGAAGCACCGGACACACCTGTTCCCAATGGCCAACCTGCTGGACAGCAAGCACTGTACTAAGTGGTTGGGCAGCCAAGACTGCTGGCCTCCCAGCCACTGGTGGGGGCAGCCGCTCCCTCTCCTCTTTCTTCCACAGCTTAGGTGAACCCTGACTGCACTAGCTCACCTGTTCCTTTTGTACAGGTTCCCTTTGATGGTCTAGTAAGAGGAAAGGACTGTTCTGCCTGCCTTTGTATTCCCAGAGCAGACCTAAACCAAGTTTATTAAAAATCAAATTTCTGGAACCTACCCCTTGGAGATTCAACAGGAATAAGGTAGGGCTTAGGCATTTGTATTTTTAAAAAATACTTGAGTAATTCAATAAATACCAAAATGTAAGATGCATTGGCATAGATACTTGACAGACATCTGTGTGATGAATGAATGATTTAGTGAATGAATGGATACTTACAATTACGTTACCCAAGAGGTAAGGCCCAGGAGAAGGTGGCTAAGATGCATGTCATTCTAAAACTAGGATTTAGTTCAGGAATCCTAACTAGCTCAGGGATATAGGTATGGAATTCTCTCATTCTCTATCTCTATATATGTCTAACTACCTATCTCTTTTTTTCCCTAAAAGGAACATGTAAATATTGGGAGATACTCTATTTATAACTGTTAGCTAGACAATTTACCCATAAGTGAAAACTGCTTGAATTAAATAATCTATCTGTTCCGGAACTGTATCTGCAATTAAAGAGTCAGGCAAAATGACACCAAAATACAACCTGACTTTATCTAAAATGAGTGAGGAACTCCGTAGTGGTGGTATTCATAGCTTACTTTTGTTTTGTTTTTTTCTTTGAAGACTAAGGAAAAGCTCCATGCCCCATCAGCTTGGACTCCCAGGCTGTGATATAACCTCACAAGCAGTAGTGCAGACACACACACACACACACACACACACACACACACACACTCAGCCTTCCGAACAGAGACCACGTGGGGAACACAGTGTTCGCACAGCCCTCCATGCTGTGCACGCAGCTGGAAGCAAACATCTGTCGAGTAGCTGTGCCGTTGACACCGAGGCAGGAGGCAGTCACGAGGAAAAACATCTGTTGCTTCCTTTGAGCCCTGATTTAATTCCTCCACTTTCTTGTACCTGTGCCGGAGCCCTTGGAATCACATTGTTACTGGAGGCGGAGTTAAGCCGAAAGAAGAGCGTGGACTCTGAGACTGTTGTCGCAGGAACTGTTTTATCTCCCCCCAGCCGTGTTTCTCACCTCTGACTGCCAGATCAATCCTGCGGTACTCACAAAAACAGGCAAGAGGTCTTGCCACCCCCTTCATCAGAGATTCTAAAGTGCCAGCCCATCCTGCCCCACCCTGGAAGAAAGATTAAGCCAGGTGGTTTCCACCTCTGGCCAAGACCAACGAAAGCAGTCCATGCCAGCATCCTTTCCACCTTCAAACTGCCAAGAAAGGCTGGGCTCCCCTCTAGCCCTTTGCTGCAGCCCAACCCTGCAGGACATTTGTGTTTCCACTAACACGTGACTATTGAGGGCTGTGCACACACACAAACCTTACCATCACCTCCTGCAGGTCCTCCAGTTTGGTCCTCACACGTAAGTGTCCTGGGTGACCTGGTCCTCAAATCCGGGGGAAGCATCTTGCCTGCTGTGTCCAGAAGCATAATAAGGAAAAGCAAAGCTTGAAACAGTCAGGGTGAGTGATGGCTATTTGTTCTCAGGAAAGCAGGTGAGCCAGATCCACTGGCCTTTGGGTGGAAAGGAGGTAACTGTCACCAACATTAACTAATAACTCTTAAACTAACATCCTGTTAATCTAATTAGGTAAGGTGACTCACCCTTCACATTTACTCAAGGAAACCAAGGAGACATGGTACCTGAAACACACACACACACACACACACACACACACACACATACAGTATTTAAGAGGTGATCTGGTTATCACTGCTCCCTAGAAATGATGTCTTTTTTCCCATTCTCCTTAGTTAATGACAAAAGTACACTCTCTTCCTTCCTAAAGGGTCCCCTGCCAGGGAGGCATTAGAGTGAAGTCATTAGGGGTCTGGGCTTTGGAGTAAAATAAATAAAACCTCAGTTCTGGTGCTCATTCGGCCCCTTAAGAAATATGAACTCACTTTCTGGACCTCAGTTTCCTCTATGGACATGGGGAAAATACTTGTCCCACCTCATGCACACTCTTAAATGAAGACTAAGTGAGCAAACACATGAAAAATACATCATACAGTGTTTGGTATTTAATAGGTGCTCATTGTGCATTAGGAATATTTGTTTCTTCAGCAACACTTTCTCCTTTATTAATTTGAATTTCCTCAGACATGTAAATATTCTAAAATTGCTCTATTAAAGTTTGACAGTTAATAAATTAGCATGAGAAATAAGAATTGAAAACAAAATGAAAGTGGGAAAATATGAGTTTAGCAGGCATTTCTTTTTGTGTGTGAACAGCAAAGGGGATCAGAAGTCAAAGGTTTTCAATCTGTTAGTAAGGATACACATGCAGTTACTTACATTATTAGCTACCAAAGAAGAGGCACAAATCAATGAAGTTCAGAGAACCAAGAAAATTGCACTTAACAGGAGAAGCCTCCCAACAAGGTCATTAAGAACTAAAATTTGTGAGATGAAAACTGGGAATTATCTTCTTTGGGTACTTTAAAAGCAGGATTTATGTCTGTCTGTTGACTTTGAGTCAGATGTGGACCAGACTGGAGGTGTAGAAAGAGCCAAGGGAAGAGAGTCACAGGATCTTAAAGCTGATGGAAACTTAGGTAAGTAGGGTAAACGGGGTGATGCTGTTTTGGGATGCTTTTTTTGTGCAATAGAAAGCCCGACCAAAAGTGGCTAAAATAGAACAAAACATGGATTAATTCACATAAACGAAAAACAGTTCAAACCAGGGGCAAGGTTGTGCTGGGCAAGGCTGATACTGTGGCTTAATGCTCTCATGGCCATTTCTTTTCACCTCTCTTCACCTGCGGAAGGAAGAACGAGGGTTAAGCAAACACACAGCGAGCAACAGACATGAGGAACCAGGGAGTGCTCCAGAATGCCCATGAGAAGAAAGAAGCTGCCTCGGTTTTTCCCAGCACCCGGAATCCCAGATTTCATTGCTGTGAAGCTGAGATAGACCTCTTGTTTTTATTCTTAGATTCCTTAAGATTCCAGGACCCACAGAACTACTTCCCCTTTTCACTTCAATCTATTGGAGTTTCTCTTCTGTGTGAACAGAATGCTTGACCAAAATGAATGTTAGAGATTTAATTTCACAAAAATTATTTATTGATCATCTACAATGAACCAGACTGAGTGCTAGACACTGATGCAAATAATCGCCAACAAGACTTCCTACTGCCTGGGAAGTCAGTCTCTGAAAGGGGTCTTTCTCCATTGACCTAACATATACTCAAAGTTTTACATAAAATAATTGAGCTTTTTAAAGAGCACCAAATATTTCCAGTGATGATGGCAATCCAGGTTCAGGCACTAAAG
Organism: Macrotus californicus; assembly: GCA_007922815.1. NCBI lineage: Eukaryota > Metazoa > Chordata > Mammalia > Chiroptera > Phyllostomidae > Macrotus > Macrotus californicus. The sequence continues at coordinate 55,165 of VMDR010004758.1, forward strand.
CATTCCTTTATCCAATCATGAAGAAATAAAAGATACATTTTAAAAGGCATACCCATTCTCAGCATCAAATAAGGAGTAAACCTGTCACAGCCTCTCTCTCTGATCACACCTAAAACATCTGGAAAAAATTCAAAAAGTAACTACTTAAATAGCAAACAGTAGCGAATTTCTAGTTTAATTCCAATATGGTCTGAGAACATAATTGTATGATTTCTATTCTTTTCTTTTTTTTCCCCATTATCATTTATCTTCCCATTCCCTCTTCCACCTCCACCTGTCTCCCATCCCCAGATTTTTATTCTTTTAAATTTGTGTACACATATTTTATGACCCAGAATGTGGTCTATCTTGGTGATTGTTCTGTGTGAGCTTGGGAAGAGAATATGTATTCTGTTGGATGAAGTAGTCTATAGATGTCAGTTAGATCCAACTGACTGATGGTGTTGAGTTCAACTACGTTTACTGGTTTTCTGACTGCTGGATCTGTCCGTTACCGATAGAGGGGTATTGACATTTCCAACTGTAATAGTGGATTGATTTCCCTGTAGTCAGTTCTGTCGGTTTGTGCCTCACATATTTTGGTGCTCTGTTAGGCACCTACACATTAAGAATTATGTCTTTCTAGAGATATGATCTCTTTAAAAAATGTTGCGATGCTCCTTTATCTCTGATAGTTTTCCTTGCGCTGAAGTTTGCTTTGTCTTCAATTAATACTACTCCAACTTTTATTAGTGTTAGCATGGTATATCTTTCTCCATCCTCTTGTTTTTAATCTATATGCCTATTTAATGTTTCTTCTAGGCAACAGATGGCCTTGTTTTACCTACTGTGTCAATCTCTTTTAATTGGTGCATTTAGACCATTGATACTTAAAGCGATCATTAATATAGTTGGAGTAATATCCAGCTTCTATATATAAATTTTGCTGTTTTTGTCTTCCATACTTTTCTTGCCTCCTGTGTTAGGAATTGAGTATATTATATGACTCTATTTTCTCTCCTCTCTTAGCATATTAAGTATACGCTTTAACTTTTGTTACTGGTTGCCCTAAAGTTTGCAATTTACATTTACGGTTAATCCAAGTCCACTTTCAAATAACCACTACATTGCTTCACGGGCAGGGCGAGCACTTCATAATAGAGTGTGTGCAGTTCCTCTCCCACCCCTTGTAACACTGTCGTCATTTATTTCACTTACACGTAATCTATAATCACCAAGTACATCGTTACTATTTATCAGTTAAGTATAAGAAAAATGCTTTTATTTTACTTTCATTTATTCCTTAATGCTCTTCCTTCCTTTGTGTACAGTGGGTTAAGGTTCTGACCAATATAATTTTCCTTCTCACTTTAGAACTTCTTTTAGCAGTTCTTAGAAGGCAGGTCAGGTCCACTGGTGACAAATTTCCTAAATTTTCATTCATGTGAGAAGGTATTTCTCCTTTTAAATCAGAATTTCATAGGGTACAGAACTCTCGGTTTGGTGGGTTCCTTTCAACACAAAATATTTCCCTCTTCTTGCATGATTTCAAAAACAAGTCTGATATAATTCTTCTCCTCGCTTCTCCATGGGTACAGTGTTTTTCCTTCTTGCTTCTTTCAAGATTTTTTTATCTTTTTTCTTTTTAATATATTTTTTCTGCCATTTGGATATGATATCCCTAGATAGAGGTTTAAGGGTCTTTATCATGCTTGGTGTTCTCTCAGATCCCTGGATCTGTAGTTAGGTATCTAGCATTAAACTTGGGAAATTGTGTCATTATTGCTCAAATATTGTTTTCAAATATTGAAAGAACTCTCTCCTCTTTCTGGTATTCCTATTACACATAAACCTTTTGTAGTTATCCCATAGTTCTTGGATATTGTTTTCCCCCAGTCTTTTTTTCCTTTTTCATTCAGAAAATGTACCTATCTTCAAGTTCAATGATTCTTCCTTCAACCATGTCACCTCCTAATGAGCTCATCA
>VMDR010004759.1:0-57132 GCA_007922815.1 Macrotus californicus
TAATAGTCACACAATTAATGCTATAGTCATTCTCTGCATCATGAACAAAAATTCAATGAATATGAAAGCAAAAATTTGTTTTGAAAATGTATGCAATGCCCACCATGTTAAAACTGTTCTAATTGTGTATACAAAGACACAGGAAAAAATATCAGATGAATATTCTCCGAAAAGTTGACAAGCTACATCCCAGGATGGTGAGATTGAGGCTAATTTTGTTTTCTTCTTTGTGCATTTCCATAATTTTCCAAACATCCTATAACGATCAAGTGATTTTAAAAAATAACAAGAGTATAGATATAACCAAGTTGTAAATAATTTATATAGATTTCTATGTTATAAACTTGTAATAGAAATTTTTAAAACACCTTTTGCAGTTATTGGTATTGAGAAGGAAATTGCATATCATTTCCATGTTTTATAATACATTTAAAAAATGTTTAATGTTATTTTGGTTTCACAAAAGAAAATTTCATTTTAAATCAGTGATTCACAGTGGAGACTACCTTCTGTAGATTTGGGACACACCTTAGTTTGAGGATAAAAAGAGAGTAAGAGAATGGGTCCAGAGGAGCTTGTAAAATAATGGAATCAAGGCAGAAAGGACAATCCTAAATCAGAAGGTGGGTCTATCTGGAGAGGATTAAGATCGTAGAAAATCCCTACGTAGATGTTAACATCTACAGTCCAAGCAGATGTTAGTCCTTGTAAGGAAAACCATCATTATATAAATAAAGAGTCTGGAATTTCAGTTCCCCCATTTTTTTTGGCAAGGTCTCAATTGTCCATCCTCCCGTGCACCCAAGTTGATCTAAAATATGGATGATGGTCTCATTCCCCTCGTGATGGACTCTTCTAAGCAATCCCTGTCATTGGGACCTCAGGGGAATTCTGCGGGGGGCCCTCTGCACAGATACAGATTTTTCCCTCCTCATGAAGAGTAAAAAAATTAAAAGAACAATCTAAACAGACGGGACTTGAGTGGTCAAAATCCTGGAGAGATAGAAGACATACTGAAAGACACCCCACATTTGCCTCTGCCTCTACCTCTACCCATTAATGATGTGGAGAGTACAGATGGAGCAAAAAGTGACAGCTGGGGACAGGGTCCATCTCACTGGGCAGGGAAAAGTTGGGCTTTGCCATTTCCAGAGGATGAGCAGATAGAGTTTGGAGCCCAAGAAGATTGAAGGGCCTCGGTACAGTTGAGACCCCAGAGGGCTCTATCTTGGGAATAAGAAAACAACAACAACAAAATCAAACCTAACAAAGCCTAAAACCCACCCTCAACCAGATCAACTTGATCTGAAAATATTCTGTCTGCTTTCCAAAACAGAATTACATCTTCTTTCAATAAAACTATCATCAGCCAGAGCTTTACAATTTTCCATACACATCTGACATTCAGTAAAAATTGTACCACTCTGTGAACAAACGGGATACAATGACAAAAACCAAAAAAAGAAATAGACATAGACCTAAGGGTGATTGAGATATCTGGGTTATCAGACAAGGAAGTAAAAATAACTCTGATTAACATATTTAAGAAAATAGAAAAGTGGAAGATTTCATCAGAAAAATGACAGGAATCTTGGAGGTGGTATGGGGTATTGATAATATTCTATATCTTAATCTGTGTGGTGATTAATTGGGTGTTATGATAAAAATTTATCAAGCTGTATATCAGTTGAACATTTAAGATTTGTGTATGCATATTATACTTTTTAAGAAGTTAACTAATAAAAAGTTCTGAGAGAGAAAAAGTCTAACTCCTCTGCTGGACAGCATCAGACCTGCATGTGATCCTTCAAATTAATGAGCCTCCCTCACCAGGAAGACACTGTTGATGCGACGAAGACGGCAAAATTGAAAGTTTGAAATGATCTAGGTCCAGGGTGATAGACTAAATGTTTAACACCAGTACCTTACAGTCTCCCACCAATCAGAACGCACATGACTTGTTAATCAGCTGGTGTGGTTGAACGAGTGACTTCGCTCTTTCTAAAGTTGTGGAACCTGTGAGTTGACTCTGTGAGGACAGCTCTACTATAATAGTTGAATGAGTAGGGTCTGGAGCAGGATGACTTGGGTCTGTGCCAGCTATAGCAGATTATTAAAGCCTTCATGCTTCACGGCATCATCTCGTGTAGGGGACAAATCTTGAGGTTTACATAAAGGGATAAATGCATTCACACATGTTAAGAGTGTAGAAAATACTTGGGACTTGATTAGTGTTACTCCTTAAATTAAGCATTACTAATGTTATTATTATTTATGATTTTCTTGCCAAGTGAAATAACTAACCCTTCCTGTTTAGGCTTTGATTTGGGTCTTCTGTTACTTGCCACAATTATCCCAATGCAATCATATGACCTCCAGTAAAGACAGAAGTATTGGATTAGCTAAAAAGTCCATTTGTTTTTTTCTGTAAAATAAGACACATTTTTCATTTCACCAATAACTTCATGGATTTGGATACTTTCAGTATGTTGGCTCTCTCCTGCGTAGTATAACATTGATTATTCTCAATTAATATCATGGTTTGATTGTCATCAACTTTAACTGCTCTACCCGACTATGGAGCATCGTCCAGCAAGAAATCTCCAGCAGGAGACTTCTGAAACCACTTTTGACACGTTTGATCAGTCACAGCACCTTCTCCATACACTGCACAAATCTTTTTTGCATTTCAGTTGTGTTTTTACCTTTCTTGAAATAATAAAGCACAATATGCCAAAAATGTTGTGTATCTTCTTCCATTTTTAATATTAAAATGGCTGCACAAAAATTCACCAATTTTGAGAAGGTTTTTTTAAATACACACTGATAGGACAGCTGTCACAATACAATCTAACAAAATTGTTCTGAGTGAAGTTAAAGGCAACTAAGCGCTACTGGAGCCATCTTACAGAAAAAAACCCAAACTTCTTGGCCAACCCAGTATAAGGCAATTGTTCATGGGCCTTAAGGCAAAAATCCTTTCTGGATAAACACTTTTCTAAGGATCCTCTCACACTACTTCTTTTCCCTTCTCCTTCTCAAGAATGAACCTGAACACAGGTATACTGCTACCACGATACAGATTTCCCCACACATCTGTCATATTTCAATGGAGATGCATATACACTTTCCACATCACTTTACTGAGGACGTGGCAAATCCCTCGTTACCATCGTACAGGTGGCTGGACTTGAGAAGGCAGCAGCAGAGCTGGGAAACAGTTCCCTGGCCCAGGACCTCTCATCCCTAGGAGTCACGCCAAGTGCTTTCAGAGGTCCTCTCAGCTGCTGTCTACGGCTACTAACACCCATCCACAATTTTCCTTTACTGAGTCTTGGGTCTAACTTGCCACAGTCTTTTCTATGTAGTTCCCCTTCTGGGACTCCTGAGGATATTCTAAGACAACCAGTCAAGCAAACAAAAGCTACGTTCAGAAAGCTGTTCATTGCAGGGTTATTATAATAGTAAAAATTGGAAAATAATCTAAAGTTTTAAGAATAAAAAATAATATTTAAGTAAATGATTAATAACTACTCAGTGGGATGCTCTGTAATCATTACATGGACAGCCATACAGATACATAGCAATAAGGAAAACAGTTGTGAGATAGTGCATTTTATAAACAGGATAAAAGCTCGCATAGAAGTTGGCAGTATAACTATGTTTGCAAAAGCATGTATGGGAAAAATACCAAAAGAAGTATACCGAAGTGCCGAGTGTGGCAGTGTGAGGGGATGTTCCTACCTTTTTCTCCGTATAAAAAAGTCTCTGTAATAGAATTATTTTCATTGTTAGTGGAAATTTTACAAATGAAGTTAATTAAAGATAAATATGATGTTAACATATTGTATCATTTGGAGAATATGCCATTAAAAGCCAAAGAATTGAAATAAAATGAGGTGTAATCTGAGCATCTCGTGTTAAGTCTCTATCAAATGCCTGAATTCTATGCTCTAAATTTACCTTTAATTAATTTCGGTGGTATCCCATTTATATAGTTAGCTCAAATCTCTGGAATGTGCTCAAGAAACAGGTAAAGTTAAAAAGAGGATTCTAGCAAGCAAAATCAAGGCCCCAGCCCGCACGCTTTTCCCATCGTTCCTACTGAAAGCAGTTAGGCTCATGGTCGCCACACTCTAACAAGCTTGAATTTTTAGGCCATAGATATGAGAAGCAGGAAATTAAAAACTGGACGGGGTTGGAAAAAGTGACTTCTGCCAGCCTGACAGTAAAGTCCAGAGGTAGAGAAAACCACCCCAAAGTGGACCAAAACATTTTGAAAATTATTTCCTACCAGGTGCCAAGTATAACTGTGCTCCAGCACCTCACAGGGCAAATGGATGATGGTAACAATTACACGGCAGCCCTCAGCAGCACCACACCTTACTTGGGACCCTGTCTAGTCAAAGAAGCATATGGAATATGCATTTTAGGAAGAATTACATTTAATATGGTTTCCTTTGCAAATACATTTTTGGTGCTTGTTTTGCCTTAACACACAGACACACACACACACACACACACACACACACACACACACACACTCCTGCAAGGAATTGCTCACTCCTCCATTACAAGCACCAAGTGAGGAGTTACACCTGTGATTTTCTGATAAAAAAGTGGCAATATACTGAAGCAACCTGTCTTCAAATTTCCCCCATTTTGCTCTGTTATTGACGAAGCACTAAGGGAACACTTTCAGTCTCCAGGCCTGCAATGCGCCCTTCTGTGCATACCTTCCTCCACCCACGCCTTTTCCCTCTACAGTCCATCCCCCTCTTGCTTATCACAGACTTGACCTGCACCAGTCTCCGGGGAATTAAAATTGAGATATGTAAATGTCGGTTTCTACCATAGCTAACAAGAAACTCTTCCACCAGGGTCTCTGCGAGTGTCAGCCCCGGCAGATGAGCTCCGCGGGGCCTGGGCTGCCTGCAGATCGCAGCACTTGGACTATTTGCAGTTTTAAGGTTGTTTGCTTTAGGGGATTTGTTCCAAGTGAGGCGCATGTTTTTCAAATATGAATGCCAAAGATAACAAAAAATGCAAAGGAGAGGGGAAAGGAAGATTTGTCCAGAATATACAGGTCAACCAGGATAAGACTTACTAAACAGCAGAATGTTCAAGGGCGCCTGGCTTTTCACTGCATTTAGGATGACCCAGAAACATTGAAGCGAAAAACAATGCATATAATCACTTGGAAGATAGTGATGTGGGGCTCTGAATGCATTTTACGTTTTCTTCTTGTCACTTGGGGCATAGGTCACTGCATTATTCTGCTATTTAAGCTGTTTACAGCCACATTGGAGTGGGCTTTGTTGACAATTTTGTTTCCAAGTAATTTTCTAAAAACATTCTAATTACTGTTCCCTGTCATTAGCTACTGTACTTCGTCTTCAGGGCTGATGGTCAGCACTATAACTGCGTTTAGAGCCCTGAATGGGTTTGCACCATCATTTAAACTTACTGCTGTTTCTTGAACGTACTTTAGATTAAAAAGAGCATGCTGTTTGCATCTTTAAAGAAGATAATAAAAGATCATTATTTTTCTATTATTCAAATTTAGCGTTTACATAGCACTTTGATTTCCAAAGTCATTACAATCATTTATTAATTATCCAGCCCTTGAGCTCTAAGCCATTTGGAGTCTCCCTGATTTCCAGATAAGCCACTGAGGCTGGGAAGCAGAGTTGGCTGGTGAGGGCTTCCTCCCTTCCTGTTAGGGTTCCCACCCTTTTTCCAGGCCACCCCACCCAACTGGGCCTGCACAGGCTGGCTTCATTGCTGTGTTTGAAGTTTTGTGTTTGATGTTCTCTGAATGTGTGTAGGCAATGCATTCCAAAGTCACATATAGATTATTTTTGGATTATTTCATGTTTTGGATTTTCCCTAGTATGATACACTTGCATTCAATCATTTACCCCTTCATTAAACCCTACAGTGAGCAAGGCTCTGGGGAGAGGAGAGCTGCAGTATCACCATGCAAGTAGCTAAGAAAACAATTGGAAATACTGTCTGGTGAGGTGTGTGATGGCATCTGAAAAAGCTGTGGCACGGGACAACTAGTGGGATTTTTTTTCTGGGAGGGCAGGAGTGGTGTTTTATTTTTAAGATTTTATTTATTTACTTTTTTAGAGAGAGGGGAAGGGAGGAAGAAAGAGAGAGAAACATTGATGTGTGAGAGAAACATAGATCAGTTGCCTCTCTTATGTCCCCAACTAAGGGACCTGGCTGGCCACCCAGGCATGTGCCCTGACCAGGAATCGAACTGGTAACCTTTCAGCTCACAGGCCAGCACTCAATCCACTGAGCAGGAGTGGTGTTTTTTGAGCTGAACTTGGAAACTCCAGTTTTGTGTGTGTACGTTGGGAGGAAGGTGGGGAGGAAAGGGTGAAGAAGAGATGGAGATAAATAGAATTTTTCCCGGGACACAAAACAACATGAAAAATGGGAACTCAGGAGGAGAGTAAGTCACTTATCTGCTCTGATTAGAGGGCTGGTGGTACGGAATGACAGTGAATGAGGCAGGAAAAACGGCTTACAGGAAGGTTCTGGATAGTTTCGAATTGTCTGATGATCAGGGTGGACTGCTCCAATAAATTGACGTCTCCCCAGTTAGACTACGAGTGATTAGAAGTAGCCAGAGATATAGAAGAAGCAGTAGGCATACTTGTAAACACTGATGGGAGAAGTCACACAGAGACATTAAATATATGAATGAAAACCAATGACCAAACAGTCGAGTGAACCAAAGCAAGACCAAGAGAATGGGCTTTAGGAAAGAAAAATTGTGATTAAGTAAGGGGCAAATTACCCTGAACAATGTTGAAAGCAACAAGGTTGACCGAAGAGAGTTTTCTGATTTTATATTAATAGACAAATCATATCTTAAACACTATGGGCTTCACTTACTCGTTCATTGATTTGTAGGTAATTAAAGGGCTTAATACTCTGTGAGTTTCAGATCTTAATTACTCATAGTTTCCTCTGTCTCTGCTGCCTTCTGACGTTTTGTCTCCACCCTGTACTCCATCCCAGATTTGTGCCAAGCTCCGTTTCATGCCAACTTCCACAGGAAGTCCAATCATGTCAACGATATAGTGATTTTTGCAGTTTACAGAGATGTGAAGGATGTTGGGAGAGTGGGTTATATCATACTCTCCTTTCTTTTTTAAATCCTCATTCCAGGATATTTTTTTAATTGATCTTAGAGAGAGAGGAAGAGGGGTGTGTGTGGGGGGAGAGAGAGAGAGAGGGACATCAATGTGAGAGAGAAAACTTTGATTGGCTCACTGCACCCTCTGCCCCCTCCCTGCATCCATACATGCCCGACTGGGCATTGAACCCTCAACCTAGGTAGGTACCCTGACTGGGAATAAAATCTGCAACCTTTTTTTTTGGTTTACCAGACGACCCTCCAACAAACTGAGCCACCTGGCCAGGGCCATATCACACTTTTTTATGATTTCCCTCTCCTTAACATCACCCTGCCTCTAAAGCCTCTCTCTGACGCAGAAAGCTCTCCTTCATGACAGTGGCCCTCCCACCTGCTCTCAGTGTGTCAACTCTGCCTATTTGGCCCCTGATCCACAATCTTAGTATATGATGATATAAAATATAATAAAGTACGAACAACTACCATTTATTGTCTACTATGTGCCAGGCCCCAAACCAAGCACTACCCACATTATCTCAACTGACTCTCCAACTCTATGAGGCAGGTATTGTAACAGGATGCAGAGCAGGGGTCTCCCAAAGTAGCAGAGCGTAATCCCCTCAAACCTTGATTGGAGGAAGGGCAGTGGATGATACAGCATTTGAGATACTTTGCATACAATGGCAAGTTAATAATAGCTGTGCTGCTGCCCTGAGTAAAAGGTGTATAGTGACTTAAGAATGTAGTGACTTGTGACATAGCCAGGGGAGGAGGATGGCCCTGTGTTGTGGGGAACTCTTGCCCTGACTAAAGATGGCGGCCGAAAGAAGGTAAAAGATATGGGGGAATTGGCAAAATCAGCACATCCTAGGAGGGGCCAGATATGAGGCCACGTAGGAAGCTCTGGGCTGAGCATTTAAAATAAGGGCCAGCTGAGTGAGAGGAGGAAGCAGCCATGCCGTCTGCAGTGAAGCAGAAAATGGAGGAAGGGGTGTAGGACAGGAGCCCACTACAAGGTCTGGAGTAAGGAGAAGACCCGGCAGAGCTGAGGGAGCTGTGCGAGGACCTGCCTAACCAAGCACAGATTCGTGAGAGATGCTTGTGACCGAGGATGCTGAGCTGCAGACAGCCTTCTGCTTTTCTGAAAGACAGTGCCTCTGACTGGCATATTCTGAAACTGGCCTGGTTTGGCAAAGAGAGGCAGGACTATGTGTTTTGGGGTGTTTTAAAGGGAGTGAGACTTAATGAAAAAAAATCCACCATTATTCTAAATCTGTATAAACTTTAAATAAACAACCCCTTTCCTTTTTTCCAAACTCTTGCATTGGGAGTCACGCTTCTTGGCAGCGGGCAGTGGAAGCCCACAGCTGTTCCAGAGCTGCATTGGCGGGGTCCTGTAACAGCGTTATTAACAAAACAGAAACAGAGAGGTTAAGTGATGTGCCCAAAGTAATCCAAATTCTAAGAAGCACATGATCAGTCCCCAAAGTATGCTGTCTTAACAAAGTGTCACATTAAAATCGCCCTCAGTTACTAAACTAAAGACACCTTGTCCTAGGCCTCCTCCGGATAAGAATGAAACAGGCCACAACGCAATTTTAAGTACAGAAACCAGTTACTCAGAATAAAAAATTACTGAGTGAGGTAGTCACATATAAGTTAATGTCTCCAATAAGATGGAGCCTTTTCACTCTTTACAGCTTTTGGTAAAAATCTTTCCAAAAGGTACTGGATGCTTCTACGCATTAGTTACAACACAGCGAACTTAATCTGACCGCTTCTAGGAGGTTGGTTTTTCAGACACTGAAAGCATTTGTGATTGTACTGTGTGTGATTGTCAGGCCACCAGGGATCAAGGCCATTATAGTGGCGGGGGTTCTACATGGGTTTTCACTAAATGCCACACCTCCCCCTCATTGTGGCTTGAGTCTTTTCCCCCCCAAAATTCATATGCTGAAGTCCTAATACTCAATAGCTTAGAATGTGACCTTATTGGAGACAGGGTCTTTACTGAGGTAATCAAGTTAAAACGAGGTCATTGTGGTGGGTCCTAATCCAATGTGATTGGAGTCCTTATAAAAGAGGAAATCTGGACACAGAGACACTCATAGGGGAAAACATAGGGAGAAGATGGCCAACTACAAGCCAAGGAGAGAGGCCTGGAACAGAACCTTCCCTCACAGACCTTAGAAGAAACCGACCAACCCTGCTGACACCTGGATTTTGGACTTCCCAGCCTCCAGAACTGTGCGACAACACATTTTTGTTGCTTAAGCTACCCAGTCTACAGTACTTTGTCACAGCAGCCCTAGCAAACTGACACCCCCCCACCCCAGTGCTCGGACACTTGGAACTCTTTCTGCCTCCCTCATATTCATCAACGTGAGTAAGAACCAAGAGAACTGATAGAGCTTTGATGAGCTGCCACATTTTGCACCAGGTACTAGAGAATGAGCTTTCCCTAAAAGAGTTTCCTCTGAATTAACCTGTCCAAATGATTAAGTTTATAAGAACAAGTATTTGGATATTACTTTTCCCGAATTAAAAAAAAAAGAAACTAATTACTTTGGGGTCTGTAACAGCCTTTCAGCCTGACCCACACTGCAGCAGGTGCTGAATCTGATGTAGACGGCTGTTCTGTAAGATTACCGGAGAGCACCAGGAGTATTCCAAATGGATCTCTAAACAAGTATATGCAGCTTCCTGTTTAAGACGTGCAAATCAACTGGCAGCCAAGTCAGCAGCCCCTTGTCTATTCCTTTTTCAAGTAATTTTCAAGGCAAGCTCAAACAGAACTCCCACAGTTGGTTGCTAGAGGAGTTAATGACTCCGAGCTCAAAAGGAATGACTTTTTTGAATTATCCATTTGACAGAAGTCTCCCTAAGGAGACACTTTTTACCCCCTTGCTGGCTCCCCTAGCTGAAGTTAGTGACTATGTATTAATTAGTTGAAGCTGGTTCTCAAGAAGCACCAGCCCTTGTCTTTTCTTTTTAAGAATTTTGAGTTCACAGTAGAAGACAAGAAATTCAAATTACCTAGACACTTCATGTTATATGAACTGAAAATTTCCTGGTAAATATTTTCTACAAACTATCCAAATTAAGGACATAGCAGTGGGACTGACTTGCGGCGAACGCAGTTAGTTGCCTACGTGAAATGATTAGAGTTCACCTCTCCAAACCTTTTCCTTCACTGTTTGTTGAAAAAGTCTGAATTTCACAACAAATACATCAGTTTTAGAGTTACTTATGGTTTTCACCTCTGCATCAAAATGTAATACCCCTGGAAGAAGTATCTAACTTCTGGTTCCATCCAGAACCCATCTACGTGGATGGAGGCCCAGCAGAAACAGGTCCTAAGGGCCACACAAGGCCCTGGAGCCTGAGGCTTGGCTGTGCAGGGAGCACTGAGACAGCTGGCAACAGTGGGGCCACCATAAAGCACTAGGAGAGTGTTGAAAGGCACATCAAGGCTGGCCTCCTCTTTATGAACAGCACTGGGTTTCCTCCTATTGGGAGTCAAATACAAATGGTTTAGAGTTCAGAGGTACTACGTGGGTAAGAAATCCACTGTTGGATGGACAGGTAACATTTTAGGTTGCTTGCCCATTAGTAAGAATTAGGTTTTTGTGTCTAATTTTCTATGTGATCAAAATGATGCTGGCTGGGGCCTATGTGGGCGGAGTCACAAAAAGGATAAAAGGAGAAACTGAAGACAAACTTCTAGCCCCCAGAACTGTGGAAAAATAAATTTCCATTGTTTAAGACATGTGAATAACCTGGCAGCCGTTTAGTTTGTGGTACTTAGTTATGGCACCCCTAGCAAGCTAATGCACATGCTTTGCTTTAGTCTCTTTGTGTAAAGTTCTATGAAAGATTGGAAAAAGATTTCCCAAACATTTTGCTGCTCTTTGTGGTGAGCTACAACTATAAACTCAGTCCACATCCCACACTTTTGGGACATTAAATTATATTAAACTTTACCTGTAAAGTCTTGTTCTTGGTAAGAGACTGGGGTAAATAACTCAGCCCACCATTGAAAATGTATACCAAGAAAGATGATGAGATAGTTCTCAGTCTAAAGAGAGCTCATGTAAGTTCAAATGTAAGGAGACAGGGATGATGATAACTAGTAATCCATGCTTACTAGGTGTTAACACTTTAAATGCAAAGACTCAGTTCTTATGACAGTCCTATGATTTGAATTTTAATGCACGCTAATGAGAGAGTTACTACTCTATTCCTCTTTACTGATGAGAAAAGTGAGACATAGAGGAATTAGGAATTTTTAATTTAATTTTATTTTTTTAAAGATTTTATTACTTTATTGTTGTTCAATTACAATTGTCTGCGTTTTCTCTCCACCACTCCCCTCCACCCCCACCAATCCCACCTCCCTCCCTTGCTCCCACCCTCCCCCTTAGTTATGTCCATGTGTCCTTTATAGTGTTTCCTGGAAACCCTTCCCCCCACTGTCCCCTCCTCCCTCCCCTCTGGCTATTGTTAAATTGTTCTTAATTTCAATGTCTCTGGTTATATTTTGTTTGCTTTTTCTTTTGTTAATTGTAGGACTTTTTTAAGATCACACAACTAGCGACTAAGGAAGAGGGATTTAAAACCCAGCAGTTGGACTCAAGAGCCTGAGCTTGTAATCACTCTGTAATTCTTCCAAGACATTTAATCTTAGCAACAAAAAAACAAAATGAAGTTGGAACCCTACCTCACACCATACAAAAATGGATTAAAGACCTAAATGTGAGAACAAACTATAAAACTCTGAGAAGAAAATACAGATATAAATATTTTTGACCTGGGTTTAGGCATTAGATCCTTAGACATGATACCAAAAGCATACATGACAAAATAAAAACTAAATAAATTAGATTTTATTAAAATTAACAACTTCTGTGTTTTAAAGGACCCAATTAAGAAAGTGAAAAGACAATCCTCAGGATAGGAGAAAATATTTGTAAATCATATATCACAGAAGGTTCCAGTATCCTGAATATGTAAAGAACTCTTAAAGTTCAACAAGAGCCCTGGCTGGTGTGGCTCAGCGGATTGAGCACTGGCCTGTGAACCAAAGGGCTGCTGGTTTGATTCCTGGTTGGGGCACATGCCTGGGTTGCAGGCCAGGTTCCCAGGTTGGGGGCATGCGAGAGGCAACCACACATTGATGTTTCTCTCCCCCTTTCTCCCTCCCTTTCTATAAAAGTAAATAAATAATTTTTTTAAAAAACAACAACTCAAAAAGAAAAAAACCCATTCTAAAAATGAGCCAAAAGACCTGAATAGATATTTCTCCAAAGAAGATATACAATGGCCAACAAACACATGGAAAGATGCTTAATATCCTTAGTCATTTAGGAATTAGAAGTCAAAAACACAAAACGATATCATCTCACACCCACCAGGCTGGCTGCAATTATAAGGAAAATTTAAAGCCCCAGTAACAAGTATGAGGGAGGGTATGGAAAAATTAGAACTGCACACATTACTGGAGGGAATGCAAAGGGGTATAGCTGCTGTAGGAAACAGTTTGGCAATTCTCCATAAAGTTAAACGAAGCTACCATATAAACCAACAAATTTTATTCCTAGGGACACATGCGAGAGAATTAAAAATATATCTTCATACAAAAACTTACATATGAGTGTTAGTAGTAGTCTTATTCATAATGGTCAGAAAATAGAAACAAACTAAGTGTTAAAAAACTGATGAACATGTGAGCAAAAGATTATATACATATATATTTTTTCATGCAGTGGAATATTATGCAGCCATAAAAAGAAATTAATTACTGATATATCTACAAGATGAACCTTAAAAACAATATGAAACAATATGAAAAAAGCCAGACTCAAAAGGCCACATATGTTAGGATTCCATGTATAGGAAATGTTCAGAATGGGCAAATCTACAGAGACAGAAAGCAGATTCTGGTTGCCAATTGCTGAGGCCCAGTGGGGGAACAGGGAGGGACCATTAATGGGTGAGGGTCTCCTTCTGGGACGGTGAAAATGTGATGATTGTACAACTTTGTGAATACACTTTAAAAGGGTGAATTTAATGGTATATGAATTCTATCCTTCTAAAAACTTAGGTCCCTCAAATAAATTACCCAAGATAAAAACTAAATGATTTTAGGTGTACTTTCTTCATTTGTTAGCAAGTGTCTTTGGAAAAACAAAGTGTTTGTCCCTTGCCATTAATATATGTGCACATTAAAAATAATTTAATGGTAAAGTTGAAGAACCAAGAGAGAAGGGAGTCTCAGAAACAAAGTGAAAACACTGTTTGAGAAGGAAGTATCAAATCAGACTGCCATGCTGACAGTTAAGTATAATAAACACTAAGGAATAATTAGTACATTGTCAAGATAGAGCTCATTGGTGACCCAAAGAACATTGAACACAGTGGTGAAAGGCTGGCTGAAACAGAATCAAGACGATAGTTGACTATATGAATCCAAATGTAGCCACCCATCCTCAAAATAGCTGTACAGATCAATGGAAGAGCAAATCGAAGCACACATAACTCGTTTTTCATCACAATGAGAGGACACAGAACACTGCAAAGATCACATTACAAAGGGAAAGAATGGCAAGTATCTGTCAGGTGTGTGTGTCAGACATCACCTAGTCAAGTGTGATGCTATTGCCGAAAATGTCTAATGTGGGTCTAATCACAAGGACTCAGCAGAAAACCCCAAAGCAAATTCTACAAAACTACTGGCCTGTACTCTTCATGTATGTAAAGGTGAATAAAGATTAAGTAAGGATGAGGAACTTTTCCAGATTAAAGGAGACTAAAAGATATATGTAAATTCAATGCATGGTCCAGAATTGGGTCCTGGAATGGAAAAAAAAAAAAGAAATGTCTATAAAAGACGTTAGAGAGTCAGTTGTGAAATCTGAATATGGACGATGCATTAGAAAATAGTATTTGATAATGTTAAATTTCCTTTTTCTGGTAATTGTATTGTGGATATATCAGAGGATGCCTTCATTCTTACAAAATGCACATTGAAGTATTCTGAGACAAAAGAATATAATGTCGCCAATAATAATAACAACTTTAAAGCTCCAACAGTGTCCTCCAAAATGACTTGAAATAACTCTCACACGCACTGACAGTGCGGCTCTGTGGAAATAGCTGGAGAAACCATGTTGTTTTGCGGAAAAGGAAATTTCATCTTTGTTTTAGACTAAAACATCCTCAAAATGATACAGCACTAAAACTAACAAGATTTGACACAGGTTTTTAAAAGCTCGGTAAATTCTAATACGATTTACAGATATTGAAAATGTAGGGCTTTGGCTTTAATTTTAAGAAAGATAGTTGTGTTGACTATTTGAGCCAGGAGTATTGCCTGGGATTGTGACCACCTGATTTGAATTTCTGTTCACTGAACAATGTGATGTAAATGGAAAATGCTGATGGTCAGTGATCTTGATCTTTATTCTACTGATAGTTAGGGAAGACTAGTAAAACAGATGGCCCAGAAATCCCTTTAATTGCCCCAGAGTCCAACAACCCATGTTTGGTGTGAACAACTGTGCTCATTCACTCAGGCACAGACATTCGGTGTGACACTGGTAGGGCTGTATGGTCACACCTGGGCTCTTCTCTTTTGACTCTGCAACCAATAAAAGACTTAGGGCAAGTTTCTTAATCTCTTTGAACATGAGTTTTCCTGCTCATAAAATGGGCAAAATAATATTTCATTTGCAGGGGATTTGCCAGCATTCAACAAAATAACAAATTCAAAGTGCCTGACACTTCATTACATGGGGCCCATGCTGCTCCTGGTGGTAGTGATCGGGGAGGCAAAGATCCCTAGAGAGATACATTCCTAACCATCCCAGCACCCAGCTAGATGTGAAGCAGATCCTAAATAAATACATGTGAGTTGATTAGGTACTTCCTACAGGAAACTACATGGATCAAAAACATTTGTCTTCTGATTTGTTGCCTCTTCTCAAGTGGCATTGCACCCCTAGAACTCCACGGGTCCTCTTTAACTAGCAAACGCAACTTCTCCATTCATAAATACTGGCTAAGGGTGGGCAACTCACATTATTTTCTTTTGATTATATTTTCCCCATCTAAGAAAGTTTATTCATTCCGTCTTTTGCCAAACCGCACAACCTGGAAGAACGAGCTACAACTCCAGTTGGAAAGACCTGACTGGGCTGCAGCCACTGCTGGGAAGGCTGCGGTCCTTGTTTAAAATTACTGCTTTAACTGGCCAAGCGCCTTTTGTTCCCAGATTAATAATCTCTGCATCGTGCCCAAAACCTTGATGTTATTTTCACTTTTACCCTAAATTTTACCAGATTTAGTGGGAGAAAGGGAGGGAGGTGGGATTGGGCTGGGGCAGGGGTGGGGGAAGTAATGGGGGGAAAATGCAGACAACTACAATTGAACAACAATAAGTAATAAAACAATGTAAAGAAAATTACCAAAAAAATTTACCAGATTTTTTTAAAAAAGCACACCCTTAATTACAAGAGTCAAACCTCTAGTGAGGCCCTGGCTGGTGTGGCTCAGTGGGTTGAGTGCCAGCCTGAGAACCAAGGGGATGTTCTTTCGATTCCTTGTCGGGGCGCATGCCTGGGTTGCAGGTCAGGCCCCTGGTTGGGGGAGTGCAAGAGGCAACCAATCAATGTGTCTCTCCATCTCCTTCTTCCTCCCTCCCTTCCCCTCTCTCTAAAAATAAATAAATAAAATCTCAAAACAAACAAACAAACAAACAAACCCTAAAACAACCCTCTGGTGAGTTGTTTCTAATTTCCTACTTCAGAGTCCTAAACTTTTGAAAAGAAATCTTCCCACATTGGTGTTAGTTCTCTTCAACCCATCCATCTAGGCAGCTGCTTTCACTGGCAAAAGTAAAAATACTTGGTTATTGTTCACTTACTTGTTTCAGAGGAACTTTGTTCTGCCCATTTAAACCATGCATGTTAACACTAGTCCAGTAAAGCATGCAATGTTTGGGAGTCAAATCAGTTTCAGACAGCTGCATTGGGGTTTTACAGTGGATTGAATTATGTACAGCGGGCTCAAGCTCACCCTGCCCTCTTCCCACAAATTATAAAGTACTACAAAATCTAAAAGTAAAGACAAAGTCAAAGCATAAAATGGAAGTGTTATTTCTGCAGTAGGTGTTTAGTTAATATGAAGTTTTTAAATCATTCAGCCAATCTTCACATGTTTGCATTAACTAACTAGGCTATGAAAACCCTAAAGTAATCCCTAAACTTCACTTTGGCCTCCTCCAAGATAAAATTAGAATCCATCGTTTGTAACAGGGGAAATAATTTATTGGTTTCCACGCTTTTCTCTCTTGTCTGTCAACCTCTGACCTCTAAGTTCTGAAATAGCCAAAAGTCAGGAATACATTAATCCCTGACCTAAGAGCAAGTTCATTTATAGCTCATAAAACTAGCTTCTGAAAATTTGCACCAGACCACAATTCCAGGAAGATTGCTGAGGAAGAGACAGTTGAGCAGATCAGTTGAGGAGACCGCCGTTAACGTGTCACCACGGGGCCCACTTTTGGCCAGTCAGCCCAGGGCCTGCCCCATTGAAGGGGCATTTGTGGGAGAGGATGGTAATTGCTCTCAGATGGTAACTCTTCTCCTCTCCCCTGCTTCCTCTCAATAGCCTATTGTTGATTTATTACTTGTATATTTGTCTAAACCTTAAAGCTATTTATCTTTTCTCCAGGGTAACAGTTCTATATGTATCCAATATACTATGTAAAATAGATTTTTTTATTTTCCTCTTAAACTAGCTCTTTTAAGCTTCAGAAAGATTTCAAGACTTGGGGAACAAGTTCTTACACAGATTTTCCCTACCATTCATGGTTTTATGGACATTCATCAGTCCCCTTCAGCTTCAGGCTTTTGTCAGCAATACTTTCATCCTGGCAAGCATCGAGAGAGAGGTGGGAGAGGAGATGGTGAGCTGTGAGGGGGAACTGGATTGAAAGGCACTTGGTGGGGGCCTGGGGGCAAGATGAAGGCCAGCAGGACGGGCCATCACACAGAACAGGACTCTGGTAATGCACCAGTGATAACTGGGAAGGAAGTTGCTCACGGTGACTTATTTAGTGTTTTCACATGGGACACACCTGAAAGATGCCGGTTAAACCTGTAGCTCACATGCCAATAGGGTTAAGAACAGAGTCTTGCTATAATAAAGGCTTTCTAAGCCACATGTACTAAAATCTCACTGATAAAAGGTTTCCATGTTATATCAGTCCATTTATATGAAATACCCAGAACAGGTAAGTCCATACAGAAAGCAGATTAACAGTAGCTGGGGATTGGAGTGAGGTGGAGAATGCAGAGTGGCTGTTAAATGGATGTGGGGTTTCTTTTGGGGTGGATGAAAGTGTTTGGAAACTGGAAAGAGGTGACGATTGGACAATGTACAAAATACCATTAAACTGTATACTTTAAAATAGTTAATTCTATGTTATGTAAATTTAAACTCAATAAATTATAACCCCATGTCAATATATATATAATTCAATTTAACAAATAATTTGAATGTCAACAATGTGCTGGCTACCTTGAAACTATTGGGGATTCATCAATGGAAAAGATAAACTCACTCCAGTTCCTATGGAGCTTATATCCATGAACATCATATAGTATGAGAATCTCTGCAACCGGAAAGGCTCAGACAGCTGTGGAAGGGACATTTAACACAGACTTAGAAGATCACGGAAGGTTTCCTACAAAAGTAGCACATGGAATTTACAGGTGCCAGTCATCCCACAATGTGTACTAAGCAACTCGAATGAACCAGTCATTGACACAGGTCCAAAGGTACAGCAGTCAAAAGGAAGTCCCAACCTCACACACCTCCAGGCCTGAGTGAGAGACAAAGGAAACAAGTAAGTGTACAAGTAAAAATGATAAATGCCACAGAGAAACACAGCATAAGGCAGGCTGGTAGAGAGGTGTGTGGGGGGAGGAAAGGCCCAAGTGCTGCTTTAGACAGGTGGGTCAAGCGCTCCCTCACTGGAAAGCTGACTTTTGAGCAGAGACCCAGAGTTAGTGAGAGAGGAAGCCAGGATACTCTCTGGGGAACCAGCAGGCTGAGCAGTTCATAGCAAGTGCAAAGACCCAGTTGCAGGAGAATTCTTCGTGGGCTCAAGGAAAACAGGGTAGTGGGCCCAGAACTGGGAGGAAGAGGGGCAGGAAATGTAACTGGAAGAATCACATATGGCTTCCGTGTCCATAGGACGTCAGTTGGATTCTGAGATGGGAAGACTTTGGGGGATTTGAAGCAGAGCAGCAATTTTAAAAGGACAGTTCTAGCTGCTGTGCTGAGAAAACAGAATTATAAGGCCACAAGTGAGGAAGTAGGAAGAAGAGTTAGGAAGCTGTTGCATTTAACCAGGCAAGAGGTGGGGGAATGTGAGCAGGGGAGGGGGCTCTAAGGCCAGATATAGACATGGAGGCGATAAGAAATGACTAGACTCTGGGGGTGGGGGGTGGTCTTTGAAAGTGGAGCCAACAATTTTGCCAATGGCTTGGATGTAATGAGAGATGAGATACCACCAAGGGATTTGGCCCGATCGAAGCGAGGGGCAGAGTTGACGTTTGCTGAAAGGGGGAAGAGGGCGGGAAGAACGGGCTTGCCAGACAGAAATCACGAATTAAGTCCTGACCGTGTTAGATTTGAGGTGCCTGTGGGACATCCAAGTGGTGATACTGAATAAGAAGCAGCAGTTCAGGTGGAAGTCTGGACTGGGAAAGACAACAGCAATTTGGGAGATGTCAGCAAGCAGACAGCATTTAAGCCTTGAAACCGAATGAGATCACCTAGGAGTTAGTTACTCGGTATCTGAAAGTCAGTTAAAAAATAGCCCTAAGTCTCACACTAAGCAGATCATTTATGTGTAGAGGGAAGCAGTCATTATAGAGCTTGGAAACTCAGCAGGCGTTTAGGTGCCAGATCCAGTTTTCACCAGACTTCTCAAAATGGTTCAGGAAAGAGTCAACGCATCTGTACAGACAGGAAAGACAGCCTGTCTCTGAAGACAGATAGGAGCTGATTTTGAAGGGAGAGGCCTGACAGTCACCGATCACAGCTTGCCTGTCACAGTGGCTCTCTCCTCTAGACGTCAGGGAAATCGGGTACACAACAAGAACAGCGTCCCTGCTCGAGAAAGCTGGAAACGTGGAATGGAGGGCCCATGAGTTTACCCCATTTGTTTCATTTCATTTCGTTGTTTTGAATAAACACATGTTTCTAGTAAGACAACAAAAGGAACTTTTCAGAATATACAACATGCGAATTTTTAACCAACAAAATAATTTTTTCACTCTTTTCAAACAGCAGAATGGTAAGGAATAGACCACTTTTTGCTATCGGAGGGACTTGTTGTTATATAGTCTCTATTTTTAGACAGATCCAGGTATCGATGGGCCCAGATGCCCATCTCCTCCTCAAGCCACCAACAGATACTTCTACTACCTTCTCTAGGTACTAGGAGAGCCTTTGAACAGGGACCCCCTCTAACACGTACCTGATGATCAAACAAAGCTTTGGAACATGATGCTAATTCTTGTTCTTCTAAACTGTCCAAGTGAACAGTTCTTTAAGGTTACCCTCCAGGGTGGTTTGTCTTACTAGTTTTTCTGTGCCTCTCACTCACCCAAATTCCGCATTATGAACCCAGACTCCCACATTTACTGGTAACCATATTGAAGTTAGACTCTGCATTTCACAATCTCTGATGGTAACATTTGCTTCAATTTGCTGACACATTTAACCTGACCAAAATTACTTGGGCAAAGAGCTCTGTAAGAACCATTGATTACATTTATTCCTTTCCTGAGGCAAAAAGTCTCCGTTTCCTTTGAGACAAGATCCTTCTCTTCAGAACCAGAGCTATTTCCCAGCAAAGCTACCCAAAACTCCCCTATTGCCAGTGGCTAGTGGACACTAACAACGTGACCTGCTCTGAGAGCCATGCATACAAATAAACAGAGGTATTTGGGGGTCTCTGCCTGCTATGATTCAAGGACAGTACAGAGGCTCCCTTCCAGAACTCCCTACCAGACTACCTGAGCCCCACTGCCTGAAACTCCATCGCAAGGGAGTCATTTCTTTACCATAAGCACTGCCTTCTAGAAAACATTCTTCAAAGAGGTATCATATTTAAGTCAGTTGGTGGTCAAGAGGCTAGGGGGTGGACACAACAAAAAGAGGAAAACGGAAGAGAGCTGAAATAAAGGTGGGACAGAAAACTTTGCATGCTGAGAGTTTTTCTAAGGACCGCATTGCATCCCTGGCACAGACAGAATAGGTAATGATTACGACAGAGTGATTCCAGCTTGGCTCAAAGCCGCAGGCACATGCTTAGTGTGGTCTTCTTTATCTATAGGAAAGCTTAATAAATAAGTGCAGATTCAGCCGGATTTATAACTGGCCTACTAATTCACTATAAATTATTGGTTTCTTTGGAACAGCAGTTCTCAATTGTGGGCAGTTTTGCCCCACTCTCCCAGGGGTTATTGGCAATAAATATCTGGAGACATTTTTGGTTGTCACAACTTGGAGCGAAGGCCCATGCTATTGACATTGAGCAGGTAGAGGCCAGAGATCCAGCTAAACATTCTACTATGCACAGGAAAGCCTCTTTCCAAAAAAGAATTATGTAGCCCCAAATGTCCATTATGCTGCTGTTGAGAAACCCTGCTTTAGGGTATAGGAAAGTAGCCAGGGTTGTGGAAATGTGGGGATTATAACGTAGTAATTTCCAGTTATACTTTTCATAGGAACACAGATATGAAGCATGAATGCAAAAAGCAGCTCTTGAATGTTGTTCATCTTCAGAAATTCATTGTTATGTCCAGCCCCACACAGTCTGCTACTTAGAGAATTGTCTTTTGGTCCCTGCATTTGATTTTCACCATCTCAGTAGCCAGAAGGAGAAGGGGAGACATCTTAGCCAATTAATTTTTAGAGGCTCTGGCCCATTGTTACAGTGATATCTGTAATCAGTAAGTTCTATAGGGGAAAATTTTCTGTAAATCAATCAATCAATTAATGTATCTTCATGAGGGGCAAAAAGGTTTTATTCCCAGCTTCTAATTGTTCAGAGAGATGCTATGTGAGTCCGTCTTCTCCTTGACCTCTTCTATGTTTCTTTTCCCTCTGATGGGAGTAATTCCCTGCTGCTTCCCCAGAGCACAGGGTGCAGTCTTCAGCCCTCACCTATTCACCTTCTTCTCCATCCCAACCTCTCCTTCCCCAAGACCAAGGGCAGGTGACTAAGAGCTGGTAGAGAAAGGCCTGCCATCACTTACTCCCCTTTACTGATCGAGGCACTTTAACAGCAACTCATCCCCGGGAAAAGATGACCTCAGAGTGTATTTGTGGAATAAAAGGGTTTCTTCTTCCACCCTCCACTTTGGCAAAGCCACTCCAGACTTTAAAAGCAGAGGAGAGAACTCGAGTGAGGACATACTGACTGGAAATTTCACTAAGCACAGGTCTGATTTAGTCTGAAAAGCTCATTTGGGGAAGTGGAGAGGTGTTTTAAGAGGTAAATACTCAGAAGGGACCCAGCACTGTGACCTTTGTTACCTGACACATCCTCCTGACTTAAGAACAGCCCACCAACTTAGCCAACCTGGGAGTAGAAGATTTTTTTTTTCAATCTTTCCTGAGTCCAAACTAACCATATTCTTAAAAGAATAGCTTCTGCTCTGCTGCCAATCCTTTCCCTGCTGACTGTCCTCTGGTTTCTGACCACCATCAATCAGTCAATTGATCGATCATTCCATCAATTCTTCCCCTTAGTACCAAGGCTTCTATATTCTTATTTTATATGTCTTTGCACATATCTACCAGGACCTACATTAATATTGGAAGACTCGCTCTTTTAGTACCAGAGGTACCCGGATGGAGCCCCATGGAACCCTGCTTTAGCCCCTCCTATAATTCTGACTCTAATTATGAAGTTCTGATAATATATGTCCCTGGAATGCACCCCCTTGGCTAATGGAAGCATCACTGTACTGTAGTCACGATCCCAGTTCAGGAGGCTCTGGTTTTAACCTGATTGGAACCTGACTGTATCTGTAGGATAAAAGAGAAATGTTGCTGAGTAGTGAAGAGAACATGTCCAGACCTCCAGCCAGAGGGAGGGAAGGAAGAAGGGTGGGAGGGAACTGAACTAATCTTCCTTCTTCCAGCAGAGATACAGAGGCTGGGAACCGTCTCATCCATAACAACCCAATCGGGGCTCACTCCCTTTTATGCTTCTCTCCATAAGGCACTTAGAGAAAAAAAAACGAAGTCTGTCTTTCCCCGTAGCTTTTATTCTTTCAGCCAAGCTGTGACAAGCCACTGATTTCTACCCCATAAATTATTTAAAATTCCACCTTCACATTGAGATTGGAAAATCAATCTCCCTGATTAAAAAGTGACCAGCTTCACGTTTCCAAACGTCTCTTTAATCTTTTAATTATGTCTGGTTACAGACAGCATGAGTTCTCAAAGAAGGAGAGAAATGCACTCTGTGTTAACTGAACTCAAACGATCTGTAAGTCCATCAGCCTTTTCACTTAACCATCCGGCATTGTTACTGTCAGGTAGGACTGCTTTTAGAAACACTGCCAGGGGACTATCATCTTGATGCACTCCCACTTCAATGTCACATGGAAAGCTTTGTTGTTTCTAATTTCTCCCGCTAAATTTAATATTATAGGAGCTAACTGGAGACTATGTAGATATAAATGCCAGTTTAATTAAAACCACTGAGGCAGGTGAATGTTCATGCACAGGCCTGAAAATTCAAACAAAACCCATCCTCACAAATAGAGTGAGCCAAAGTAACCCAGCTAGATGTATACATTTATAAATTGACTCAAGGTGCCAAGATTTTTGGAAGGATTACAATCACTTCAACAACCCAATTCTGCATCAAAAACTGCTCCTCTCTATTCAGCTAGATGAAAAGTTTTCTCCAGAAGGCTTTTAAATGTAAGCAACAGATTACTGAGTACAAAATAAGGAGAGGGGAATCCAGCTAAGCTTTTGGTGATTCTTGGAGAAGTCATTTATTACGTATATTACTTGAAAATGTAGTGAAGTCTGTGATAATATGACCCAAGAAAACCAGAGCACGTCAGAGCACAAACACAAACACGCAGCCAGCTGTTTTAACCTCTGTATCCCAAGGCCATCAGCAGAAACCCCTGTCGACTAGTCAGTTTGCTTAAGCACTGTAAACCACTGTTTTAAGATATTCTTGCCATGATATGAATCGTACTGTAAACTTCACAGCCTCCTTTACAAGTGTCTAGTGGAGACAAAGCATCCCCTTTAGTGTTTTAAGGTCCATTCCAAACAGAGACCAGATCAGAGGCTCTGGGAAGACACCTCCAAGTTGAAATGGCAGCTTCTGACTCCCAAACTCGTCTATCCACAGATGGGCTGTTTGGGCAGTAGGGAACCGGTGAACCTGAAGCACAACAACAGCTGATTGCAGACAAGAAGAGATTCACTGGGAAGTGTCAGTGGCAGTGAACCACTGTGGCAGTCTAACCTCCCTTTGGCCTGGCCAGATCAGAGGGCTTTCCTCCATCTAATCAAGGTGGGGCATTGAGGGCCTCCACTGGAAACGATGTGTTCTCTGGTCTTGCCACCATGTGCTTATGATAACGCGAGTGTCTAACTCTTGAATTTAAAGGACAACCTCCTTATCTATCCTTGTCTTTCAAGTGCTACACTTAAAATCCCTTGGAAATAATAAAAACTTGCATTCTCCAAGACTATTCTGAAAAACATGATTTAACTCATGTTCCCTATAAGAGTACACAAAATTTTTCTAATCTCAGAACTAGGTGACTCACTCCAATCTTGAACTATTTTAGACACTCTTAATTAAGCTGATATGATGTTGCAATGGCCTAATAATACCCTTTATAAAATCAATTTTAAAATATTATGTCCTTACAATTTAATTTTTAATTTTTTTGTTTTGTTTAAAGCCCTATAATCTTCTCTGAAGAACACACTGGACCAGTTCTTTCTTATGGGATTGAAAGGATCTTTAGCTCAAAGCACTGCCCTTCTCATCTAATCTCATTTAAATATGAGGCCAGAACAGTGAATCAAGAGAAGCCATCAAACATTCATTAGGTATCTACATAGGCCAAATGATTGAGGGCTATAGGGATAAATATACGGAGAGAGAGATATTGATACAGACATATATTTGATCGTTAGGTGTAGTTGGAGAGAAGGAGCTTAGAGAAGGAGTTTAAAGTCAAGAGAAACATACTAAAATAACTAAATAAATGCAAGGTAAAACAAAATACATTTCAAGAGAGAGGAAAACTAATTTGTGCAAAAAGATAATAAATTTCCTTGTATATGCATAGATTATGAATTTCCTAAAAGGTGGAGATGAGTGTGCAGATCGGCTGTCGGTTAGCATAGAAGCCATGACAAGAGGAGCCCTGGGAGTAGACGACATTCCCCTTGAGAGAACATGAAAGAGAAAGACGTGATCAGCAATAACACTGGAGAACCAAAAAGCATAAGCTCAAATGAGTCTTTGTGAAAGACTTTAATTTACAGAGGTGTTTCAAAGAATCGGATGTTGCAGAGAGCTCAAGAAACACTAACAGATAAGAGGCACTGGTCGGCTGATCCCTTTGGAGAGAGGCATGTGCCAAGTACAAGAGTAGAAGAGGAAGGCTTGGTCTCAGCCCACGTAGGACTTCCAATAGAACTGGGAGGACAGTGCTGACCAAAGAGTGGCATTACAACTCAGTGCTAAATTGTGTGGTGCCAGTTAGGTAGCTGGGGCATTCTGTGATTGTCCAAGATGAGTTGCCAAGGGGACTGTGACCCCACAGGGAGCAGAGGCAGATGCTGCCCAGATTGCTGCAGTAAGGGTGGCATTGAAACTGGGACTGTTTTGTTTGTTTGTTTGTTTGTTTTTGCTTTTGTAATAATGTAATATAATGACATAATGCAATTGTCCAAGCTATTCAATAGAAAATGATGAAGGGTGGTTCAGCCAGACATTGCTTCCTGCATTCATGAATGGAACAGTGAATGGAAGATATGACCAGGAAATGCCAAACCCCAGCTCTGTGGATGAAAGCTACAAACATGTGAAAAAACACACAAATTCTTCATCTCACTATCTCTTCTTGCCTAGTACTGTCATTGCAGAGCCTCAGACAAAGACTTGTAATCTGTGGGGCTGCAGAAGGAAATGATTGCCAAATGGTCTTATATACCAAGAATGGAGGTAATCTGTTGCCTCACATCTGGGACACTTCTTTATGTTCCATAGACCAGCGTACACAAGCGGGGTTGGATTGGAAGTATTCTTTGGGCATTTAAAAATAATGTTAGTGTTCCTTAACTCTATTCACAGCACATGTAATCCAGGAGCTCAAAAAAAAAAAAAAAAAAGAAAGCTGGTTTATTACTATCAGCAAATTGTTAAGGGACTATAGTCTATAGGAAGAAAGCAGCAAATAATGATTCATATATGAGGAAAATACCTCAATCTGGGGAATCCAAACATTCTTTCATGTATCCGTCCATTTGGTAAGTGTACTTTAAGTGCCAACTTCATGGCCAGCATTGCACCAGGGGTGGGGTTACATGTAAGAATAGCATATAGTCTCTATGCATTTGAGATATTCACTGTCTCATGGTGAAGGAAGAAAAACAATATCTGCCATTTACTCTGCACTTACTTCCCATCAATAACTGCCCTTGGGGCTTTATCTGGTTTTGTTCATTTAATACAATAAATACACCTTAGGTATTATTACCTTGGTCTGATACAGTAAGAAATTTAGGTGTAGCAAGATTAAGTCACTTGACCAAGTCACAAAGCTACTAATCAGAATTCAAACCCAGCTCTCATGGACTTTGAAGATCATGCTCTTTGCATTGCACCATGGGACATCCTGAAGTGAGTAAGACCTTCAACCTGACCTCAAAGGTTATATAGACATGTTCACAAATAATAGCAGTGATTTGATTGCTGTAATAATGACTTCATTTTCAAGGTTTACCCAGGACTCTTCTCAGCACTGAGGAACATTTCTGGAACCTTCACACACTACTAGATAAGCTTTGAAGGGCAAAATCTGGTGAGTCTTGAGGAAAAGCTGTATTTAGAGCTTCTGTCCATCTCTGGTAATGCTTTGTTAGTTACAGAGCCCGCTCAGATATAACATCTATTTATATATCTATGTATCTTTGCATCTATCTATCTATCTATAGCCATCCATCGCAAATAGCTATATAAGATACAGCATATACCTATATGAACTCATTTCCAACTTTTACACAAGCCAGAACCTTGGATTTCTACACAAAGAGCATCAAGAAAAAATGACCTGGGCATTTTTATCACCTTCATAGGGTATGGTAGTTCCATTGTATTGGTGGCATATTTGTAAACTAAGGTGAATTACAATGCCTAAGATTTCCCTATTTTCTTGGCATTCCCTCTCCCTAGAGTGTGAAATTCTCCATGCTAAGGACTCTGTTTCATTCACCATGATATCTCCAGCTCATACAGCAATTCATTGCATTTAAAAGGGGATTATTAAAATGTTTATTGAAGGAAAGAAGAAAACTGCAGCTCAGTTTATTGTTGTTGTTGCTGTTGTTCTTAAGTTTATTTGCAAAAGTCTGTGCTAAGTCCTAGAAGAAGGTCAACACCAACTGAAAAAGACAAATCCCGGCCCTGGTCTTAATCTGGTTAGCACATCCAACTTTCACATACAATTGATTTAATCTATAAGGGAACACTCAGTCTTTGCAGGTATCAACAGAGGAATCAATGCTATGTTAATATGCTTTATAAATTACTGCTCTGATTTTACTTATTAATATGTTAAGGTCTAACATTTCTTAAAAAACAAGCTATATCTCAGAAGTAATCATCAATCAAATTATCATCTATTTTATATTCATCTATTATATAGTGAACATCTATTATATATTCACTTAAATATAAGACATTGAATATATATATTTATCTCCAATAGGTTTCCTCTGGAAACCTATTTAAATGTCAATAAAATAACACAAAAGTATAAACCTACAAGAATTAACAGAACAACAAAGAGGACAACAGTGGACAAAAATGTCAACAAATAACAGCTGCATACAAGCTACTGGAGGAGTTTAAAGCATTTAAATATTTTAAGATTTAAACATTTTAAGCAGAACAGCAAAGACTAGACTCTATGTGCCCATAGAGGAAACCCAATAAGAAACAAGCTGGTGGTCCTTCAAAACCCCAGGAAGGCTCAGGGATTGGAGGCATAGGACCCACAGAAGGTGCAGGCATCATGTCAACGGTGGATTAAAAGTCATCGTAAAGCACAGTTGGCTCCTTAGGTTATTCTGTCATCATCACCTATCACCCCCCCGAAACAGCTGACTTATTATCTCAAAAAAATTGAACCAGACAACCTCAGGACCAGGGACTCAAGGCACAGAGACAGAGAGACAGAGGCTGTTCGCAAAAGTCTGATGTTCAAACTCTGTAGCCTCCTCTTTAACCTACTTCCCAGAAGGCCACAGCCAGGTTTATAATCCCAAGGAAAATATTTGGAAGATCTTTCTGTGGAGAAATGAGAGGGCTTTAGGGAAAAGACCTGCAGAATTCAGAGTACTATAATAAAAAAATTGGCTCCCTGCCTATAATTCTAAAGTGACTCCCCCTGTCAATGAACCTCACACATGCACACAGAACATTCAGTTGGTATGTGATTTCCTCAAAGCCAAGGATCCCAAGATTTGAGGGACAGCCTCCAACATGAAAGACAGAGGTAAAAGAAGCAAACAGGAAAAAAAAAAAAAGAAATCAGAGGAAAGAAAGACAGGGCACTGAATATGTGTACATGAGGTAAGAACACTTCCAATAAAATATGATGAATTTCCACAGAGGTTAAAAAAACATCGCATCCTTGAAATAGCATCAAGATAGGTGCTATAAAAAATGGAACAATACTAGAACATGAAAGATTTCCTGGAAATTAAAAATATGAGCAGTGATATTTTTTTAAAAATCAATAAGAAGCTGGAGAGACAAAGTAGATGAAATCTTTCAGAAAATAAAACAAAATGACAAAGAAGGTATAGGAGGAAAAACATAAGAAAATGTGAGATTTTTTAAAGTATATTTTATTGATTATTCTATTAGTTTTCCCAATTTTCTCCCCTTATCCCCCCTTCACCTTGTACTTTCCAACCCTCCAGCATTCCCGCCCCTTAGTTCATGTCCATGGGTTGTACATATAAGTTCTTTGAGTCCTCTGTTTCCTATGCCATTTTTTACCTCTCCCCGTCTATTTAATGCCTACCAGTTATGCTTCTTCTTCCCTGTATCTTTTCCCCCCCTATTCCTCCCTTCCCCCTATTCACTGAAAACCCTCCATGTGATGTCCATTTCTCTGATTCTGTTCCTGTTCTGGTTGTTTGCTTAGTTTTTGTTTTCATTGGTTTTCTTTCTTTTATTTTTTTAGGTTCATTTGTTGATAGTTGTCAGTTTGTTGTCATTTTACTGTTCATATTTTTAGATCTTCCTTTTCTTAGATAAGTCCCTTTAACATTTCAAATAATAAGGGCTTGGTGATGATGAACTCCTTGAACTTGACCTTATCTGGGAAGCACTTTATCTGCCCTTCCATTCTAAATGAAAGCTTTGCTGGGTAGAGAATTCTTGGATGCAGGTCCTTGCCATTCATGACTGTGAATACTTCCTTCCAGCCCCTTCTTGCCTGCAAGGTTTCTTTTGAGAAATCAGCTGACAGTCTGACGGGTACTCCTTTGTAAGTAACTCTCTCCTTTCCTCTGGCTGCTTTTAGGATTCTCTGTTTATCTCTAATCTTGGGTAACTTAATGATGATGTGCCTTGGTGTGTTCCTCTTTGGGTCCCACTTCTGTGGGACTCTCTGGGCTTCCTGGACTTCCTGGAAGTCTATTTCCTTCACCAGATTGGGGAACTTTTCCTTCATTATTTGTTCAAATAAGTTTTCAATTTCTTGCTGTTGTTTTTCTCTTTCTGGCACCCCTATAATTTGGATATTGGAATGTTTCAGGTTGTCCCAGAGGTTTGTAAGCCTCTCTTCACTTTTTCGGATTCTTGTTTCTTCATTCTGTTCCAGTCGGATGTTTAATTCTTCCTTTTGTTCCAAATTGTTGCTTTGAGTCCTGGTTTCCTTCCTGTCACTGTTGGTTCCCTGCATATTTTGCTTTATTTCATTTTGGGTATCTTTCATTTTTCGACCAAGCTCAATCAGTTCTGTGAGCATTTTGATTACCAGGGCTTTAAATTCTCCATCAGATAGGTTGGCAATCTCCTCATTGCTTAGCTCTCTCTCTCTGAGGTTTTGCTCTGTTCTTTCATTTGGGCCAGATTTCTTTGTCTGGGGCCCCTGTTAAGTTGTAAGGCGGTGGGACCTTAGGAATTCACCCAGGCAGGACAAACTTCCTTTCTGTGCTGTGGCACTGCTTGTGGGGGAGGGGCCAGAAAGGGAACAGTGCGGCTAGCCTGCTCGTCTCTAGCCCACTTTTCAACGAACTCTTATGTGAGACTGGGAGTTTCTCCCACTGCGGCAACCACTGTAGTCCACAGTCAGCTCTGAGTCTCAGTTTACCCTTAAGCCAGCCCCTCCCACGCAGACTTCTGCCTTGCCAGGATGGTCCGCCACCTTCCCTGGGTTTCTCAGCCAGCCCCAACCCCATGGTCCACTGCCTCGCCCCAGGTTCTCTCCACCCACTGCCTTACCGGTCTGGTTGTTCTGTTTGACTATTTCTTTAATTCCGTGGTTGTAGGAGTTCCATGCAGTTTGATTTTTTGGCACTTCTGGTTGTTTATTGATTTTAGAGTGGTTATTATTCTCATTTTGGTTGTGCAAGGACATGAAGAGTTTCTACCTACACCTCCATCTTGGCTGGAACTCTCAAAATGTGAGATTAATCCAAAATGTTCAATAACTGATCAATAAGAGAATCTATAAGAGAAATCGAGGTGGGGAGCAAACTATTGATGAAACAGCACAAGAAAGTTTTGTAGGCCTAAACGATATAGATCTTTAGACTAAAAGGACCACTGACCACTCTATACAATAAGCAAGAAAAGACTCAACCAGGGTATATCATTTTGAAAGTTCAGAACTCTGGAGAAAACACAATGCTTACATAAAAATCCTGGGGGATCAGAGTAACATTGGACTTGTAAACAATAAAAACTGAAAGCTAGCAAATAATGGTGCAATACCTTTAAATTCAGGAAGAGAATTATTTTTAACTTAGAACTTAATTCTCAGCCAAATGACCAAACAAATGCAAGGGTAGAATAGAGATATTTTCAGGCAGGAAATTTCTCAGTAAATTTACCTCACATGCACCCTTTCTCAGGAAGGGTGTGCCACCAAAATGAGGGAATAAAGACGGAAAGAGGAAAACATGGGAACCAGAAAGGAGAGGCTCCCACACAAGGAGCAGGTGAAGAGAATCACCAAGATGATAGCACAGGGAAGTACTAGGATAACAGTGAGATAGTGGCCCCCCCCCAAAAAAACGGTGCAGGTTGGAAAAGAAAAAACAAGTGCCCCAGGAAGGAGGTCTTTACATTCAGATAGATGATCTGTTCTATGTTACTATGTGGAAAGTTTTAGGGACACTGTCAGAAGTTTTGGCGGAATGTAGGGGTAGTTATACAAAGCCAGGCTGATGAAAAACAAGGCAATTATTAACTCCAAGAAAAACAAAAAGCTGTACAGGAAAGGAAAGGAAAGGAAATTATAGTGCAATGTTAGCTCAGTAAAGAACATTATTTACATAGTTATAATAATATAAACTCTGAATATTGATTTAACCAAAAAGGGGAACAAAAAGAAACACTGTTATGGGATAGGAGACTTAAATTTTCCCTAATTGTAATAGTCACTAAATAATGATCTAGTAGGACATATATATATTACAAATATGGGGGTAAATACAAGAACTACTCAGTATAATAAAAAGTAACTGCCTGCAGGGACTGGTTCTGAAGAGGGTGGAGCAGAATTCCTGTGGGATTTTTTTCTTATTTTTAAAAGCCCTTTAGTAATATTTGATTCTTAAAATGTGTACATTTATTTAGACAAATTCTCAGTTATTTTTTAAAACATTAAGGTGCCATAACTCTGATTCTAAGGGAGGCTTATGGTCAACAAATTGGATATATTTCTGCCATTAAAGATCACATAATTGAAACACAAATCTTGGAAAAAATCATACAGACTATTTCTTAATTTAACAAAGCCTGGGAGATTTTAGAACCAATCTGAATGCATTTGCTCTTTCTTCTCCTCAGCAATATGTAGAATTTTTTTCTAATTCTCACCAGAGGGTATGTTTATTGATTTTAGAGAGGAAGGAAGGGAGGAAGGGGAAGAGAGAGAGAGAAACATTGATCAGTTGCCTCCTGTACTTGCCCCAACTGGACATTAAACCTACAACCTAGATGTGTGCACTGACCAGGAACTGAATCCATACTCTTTGGATGTACGAGATGTTGCTCTGACAAACTGAGCCGCCTGGCCAGGCCTGTAGAAACTCTTAAAGTGTGAAAAACTTACGTGAGTAGGTACTTCTACATTTTTCCAAGATGCTCAAGAGATTAAAAACAAAAACTGTGCCACAATCTGAATGACGATTTGTACACCGTAGACCTTGCTAACTAACCAAAGCAGGGAAACCAGCTGATGTCAGCAGAATTTGCAGTGTCTTTATCTGATATAAATTCAAAGAAGACACCCTGGATAGGTGGGGTTTGAGCCAAATCTTCAAGTACAATAGGTGGACAATCAATGGATAAGAGATAGTTTCATCTCTGATTTGCATAGAACAGCTCAGAAAGGGGGAAAGTTATAGAAGGAATCAAGAGTCAGCATGGCCCTGGGCTTCTCAGAAACCTGCCAGGTCTGGGGAAATAAGACACTCCAGAGTCACAGAGAATGTAACCTCCTAATTCATCCCCAAACTGTAATTTCATCATCACAGCAGAAATCCCTGGTAGACTAATAAAGACGTTGCCCCTAAAGCAGCATCTCCAGGACCAAGCAATAGCTAGCCTCCTCATGACAATAATAATGTGTTAATGACTTTGATAAGGGAAGACACACATCATTATCACCCCTTAATTGCCTTCTGGGCCCTGGGAGAGCAGCTATAAAATACACAAATCAAGGAGCCGGGAGCAAGTTTTCCAGAAAATGGTCCCTGTGATTGTTGATTTTGCATTATTTTGCCTCCATTAATTACTTTGTTTTCTTTAAAGGTTACTTGCCATTAGTCAAGAAGCAAAGTTTAGACTTGTGGTTGATTCGGTTCCAATTACAAGCATGGTGTTTACCTGCAGGAAGACTATTTCCTTCTGGGTTTAAGTTTAGAGTAAGTCCCTTGCTGATTTCCCTCTCCATCTTCACAGTCACGGGACTCAGTCCTACACATTTATTTGGCAAACCAAGAACCGGGCCATACTCTGCTGGGCTATGATTTCTTAAGGAGAAGGCAAGCCCCTCTTTTCATCCACCATGGCCCCTTGCACAATGTGTTGCAGGTAATAGCCCCACAGTAAATATTAATTGAAGAAAATATATGTTTATTTCAGAGATTGCAGAGATTTCACTATCTTGGTTTGGATGTTGGTTTGGAAATCCCTATTGATACATCATATTTGTATAGACACATCTAGAGCATCTCTGTTTGTTCCACACCACAGTCACCAAAACTTCCTGAGCAGGAATAGATTAAAACCTGTTCCAACAAGTCACACACGTTTCCAGGTGAGGGGACAGATGGCTTGGGTTCTGCTTTACTATGATTCTCCTCAAACTCTAGCATATCCTTTATAGATGTGGAATGTAGAGTCCCCAAAACTTCAGTCCTAAGATGTCCTGACCCCCCAGACTCCTCCCAATGGCCAGCCAGAGAGTGAGTGATTATTATGCAAAGTACATCAATGCCCTTTTCCTTTCTTTCCACACAACAGGCAGTAACCAGCTTCACTCTCCCTTTGCAAAAGGGTCTCTGGGAGTTCAAGATTACCTGAACACCATTCGCATTATCACTCCAGGATCCCTCTGCCCTAATATTATCTTCCCTTTAATGGAACAGTTTTCCAGCTGCATAAAGTTCTGGTCCAGTTCTTTGTTTTTCACTGTTATCAGCTGTAGTACTTAATGCTCCTGAGACAACTTCACTACAGGTTGACAAAGTCATTCCCCAGGGGGTGGAGGGAGAGACTGAGAAGGAGGGAAGGAAACGGAGGAAGGAAGGAAGGAAGGAAGGAAGGAAGGAAGGAAGGAAGGAAGGAAGGAAGGAAGGAAGGAAAAAAGGAAGAGAGAAACTAGGCTCTGAACACATTCAACTGGAAAAATTAAAATGCTGGTTCTTAAAATAATTTGTCTTTCTTTTTCAGATTTTATTCTACTTTCTGTTTCTGGCCTGGACTAGAAGTAATGAAGCCAGGGCAGGCTAAATCTAAGCTTATCCTTCAGATCTGAAGTAGCATAAAACCACACAGGATGAGTGGGCAGCCGAGATGACCACAGATCCCATTATTTAGATAAGATAAAAAGAGATTAGAAAAAGTGCTATCTAGATTAACAGTCATCCTAATTTGTCTATAGTAAGTCTGCATGGTGTCTAATTTTTAAAAGTTAAAATGAATCAGGTGAAGTTTGTGGAGAAAAATAGTGCGGGCAGTGCAGTTCACTGGGCCAGTTCACACCCCTTCTTTGCACACGAGCAGACTGGAAGCAGGGGCCCCAGTCCTTGTCCTCACCACTCTGTGCTGCTGCTCCTGTCGGCCCTTACCTCTGCGCAGCTGGGCAAAGGCAGCATCTGTGACATCAGGATGGCAGAAGCTGTTTGGCAAAGGGAGGAAAGCAAGAGAGAAGCCAGACACTCCTTCCTTCTCTCCCCACCTGCAGTGGCCACTCAGCGTCACCAGTGCCCATTCTCCAGCCCCACCTTCCCAAGGCCCTTGCTGCTTCTCTTCATCTGCTCTAGAAACCAGTCCTCAGTGGTGCCCTGGGATTTTACTAGAACACACAGTAATTTTTACTACAGACAATGGTGTTTGGGAATAACCCATCGTTATAGCATTTTATTACCTGGTGAATCTCTATCTCTGACCCCGGTTACAACTGAAGATGAAGGGGGAGGGGGTGGCAGAAACTTCACTGCTATGTCTGCTGGAAGACGGCAAAACGAGAACACTGTGAGGTCAAAGAAGAAAGGGGTCTTGGTCTCTAAAAGCCACGTGTGTGACAACTGGAAGTTTGATAACAGGCCTGGAGGCAAAAGACAAAAGGAGTTGCCTTGAGCTCCAGAGTGCCCCAGGAGAGAGCATGGAAGTTGGGGGGTGTGGGGTTGGGGGGTGGGGGTCAGAGATCACGGACAGATGCACTGGCCCACCAGCTCTCCTCTGAGCCTCCTTAGACATTAACACATGATCCTCTGCCCCTCTCCTTAGCCTGCCCGCTGGCAACCACCAAGACCATGTGTTCTGAATTTTCTAAGACAGTTTCTTTCTAAATTTCTTCTAAAGTTTTCTCTGTTTAAATGTCTTTTTACTGGCCCCACCAACAATAACATCAAAAGCCAGAGTTCCGGGCGCTGGCATTAGGCTGCATAGGTTTGAATCTCAGCTTGCCACTTACTCACCAAGTGGCCTTCCTTAACCTTCTAAGTCAGTTTCGCATCTGCAAATCGGCTGTAATAGTACATTGAGGAGAATATAATAAATAGGAATAGCAAACATTCAATAAATACTAAACTTATTTTACTCACAATTATCATCATACAAGTAGGTACTTTACATACATCACCTCTAACCCTCTCAGCAACCCAGGAACAGAAAAAATGTCTTAGAAATTCCATAAACTGGTGACAAGCTATGTCCTAAGTTTCCTCTTCTACTAAGAAAAGGGTCTAAAAATCTTTTGTTACACTGCTTGTGCCTATTTTTCAATGAAGAAATATGGTCATGGTACACAGAGCTCTTTCATCTTCTCCCAGGTTCTCTGACTCCTCCTTGAAAGTTTGGTCCTAGGCTGCCAGAGAAAGACTAGCTGACTACTTACCCCAAGGTTGTTTAAGTGGGAGGCAGAGAGAGGAGGGTGCCCCTCCCTCTGAAGGTAGGGTGAGGGGAGCAGAGGGAAGAAGCTGGGAGAGGGCGGGTGCCCTGGTCCCAAGGTACACAGAACTCGACTGCTTCCTGAAACAGTCCATTTACATATGGTTAGATTATATTAAGCTGTGCTAAACTTTAGGTACATAGTGGATATAACAGGCTTTTATGTGCTGGCCCAAGGACATAATCATTATGCAAAACTGCATTTGAATTAGAACAAGGTGCTCCAAAGTTCCAAACACTATTCTTAGTAATTAACTGGTAGGACACAACTGGTACATAATTTGCAAACTTCCTGTATGATTTTAAGTCACCCTTAGTCATTTCCCTCCTAAGAGTCAGCAGCAGGTCTTCACAATGAA
This sequence comes from Macrotus californicus, assembly GCA_007922815.1. Taxonomy (NCBI): domain Eukaryota; kingdom Metazoa; phylum Chordata; class Mammalia; order Chiroptera; family Phyllostomidae; genus Macrotus; species Macrotus californicus. The sequence continues at coordinate 35,735 of VMDR010004759.1, forward strand.
ATCCATGGAAGGGAAGCCTTACTAGGATCTGTTTGGACCTTACAGGATTTGCAGAGCTGTGACCCTCAGGGGGAGGGAGGGGCCCTCTGAGCAGTTTCAAAACTTCCCCAGTTTAATTCTCTTCACATTCTACATGGTACATTGGGTTGCCTTTCCCACGAGACTGAGCCTGGTTGTAGTCACTTTATATCTGCAGAGCTTAGCAAGAATCTTTGTTGAATGAATACATTAATACAAATTATAGTTGGAGAGATTTTAACTCTGCATGAATGTGGAAGCAAGGGGAGGAGGAAGAAAGGAAGAAAAGAAAGGGAAGGGGGGGAAATAAGGAAGGAGCAAAGAGCTGTGGAAGTGGCCATCTCTCTAACATAGTGGAGTTTACTTGCCCATCTATTTGCTGGAATTAGAAGTCCCAACTCTTAAGATGCTATGAATTATTGAACATGTATTATGAACCTAGCACTCTGACGGTAACTGGAGCAAAAAGAAAGGGAAGAGAGTTTAGCAAATGGACATTAGTCACAAAACTTATTCTAAGGACCTTACACTTTAATTGGGAAACTAAAATTAACACAAGAAACAATCAAAGGACAATACATCCTAGCACATAATTAGGTTCTAAATTACTTGTTACAGATGAAATTGTGAGGTCAGAGGGAGGAATAGTCCTGTGAGCGGGAGGAGCTAGGGGAGACAGCTATGAGATTTGAGACCTGGGCTTCCCCTAGAGGGAGGACAGTCTTTTCCCTAGAGGGAAACGCAACAGCCTCAATAAAGACAGAGGCAGAGAGGAGTCTGTTCATGGATCAGTGAGACCAATTTGGCTCGAAGAGAACTGGACAGGGTGGGGCCTTGGAAGGCAGCCTAAGGCATTTTTATACAGGATGTGGTAGCAAGTAGAAGCAGCCCAGAGACTTTCGGGCAGGACTTACTCCCTGTTATTTCTCTTCCTCTTTGCAGTGGACGGGGTAACTTTCATTGGCTAGAATCACCCTGTGGGTGATGAATTTCTGAGAAGGTGGCAGATGAAAGTGGTGGTGGCAGCACCAGTCATCCCATTCTGGTTTCCAGATGGTGATAAATTCAGGCCAGGAATCATCACTGTATTTCCGAGTTCTGTGGCTTCACAGCAGTTGCAGGAAGCTGGGTGGAGAAGGGAATAAAGAGCTTTTCTCTCCGGCCTCGGAGGGTGGTATTTTACAAGAGGCATATGGTGCTGGCTGAGATGGTTTCCACATGTGTACCACTCCTCACAATAAATAAGAAACTGACCGAAGGAGTATTCCTTTGGCAAAACAGCCCAATGTTGGGTGATACCACCTTCCATCTTTATAGATCATTGAGATTTCATATAGATAGGTGGGCATGTGTTTGTTCTTTGTCTCTGAAGACAAACCCCAAGCACACTTGATGGATCCCACAGTAATGGCTGTCTGTGAGAGTAAGTTGACCGCAAACTTTGAGCTACCACTATAACTCCTTGACTTCCTCAGGATGTAACTAGTCGGAGCCATTGTGATACTCAGAAAGCATCAGAGCTGTACTGAAATGAAAACATGCCATGAAATAAATGCCCTTCCAAATTATGCAAATTAGCCAATCCAAATAAAATAAATGTTCATTAAGTGTACATATGCAGATTAATTCTGACTAGCCATGTTTTCAGACTTAGTTATTAACCACAGTTTTCATTTATGTCTCATTGAAATTAGCCCTATTACTTGGAAAATACAAACAAAAGAAGGCTTTACATTTCTATGCACCAAATATGAAATGGTATTCCCATAAGAAAAAAGATATATATTTGAAAATACAATATAAGACAATAAATGATTTTATGGAACTAATGTTATGTCAATTTGAGATTTTATTTGAGGTCAGAGAAAACATGTACTACATTTGTTCCTCTGTTAATGTACCTGTGGTCCTACTGTGTTTGTCTGAATCTCCATCAGACTTGAGTCTTAGGATATTTTCTTATGGGAACACTAAAAGGGATTTTCTACCAATGAATAAGGTAGCAAGAAAATGTTTGGGAGAAAGTAGTGAGAAGCAAGGCCAATCTTTTGTTTTATTGGCCAATGAATAATAGTTTTAATTAATGTATCTTCTGCATCCTGAATTCATTTTAAAGCACATTTTCAACAAACATAAAGGATCATTGCTTACAAAGTCCATTTTGCAGGCAGAAAAACTGATTACTAGAATAAATGACTTGTATAAAGACAGATTGTCAGTAACAGATAAAATCCGATTTAGCTATCTTCACTTCAAGCTCAAAGTACCTCTCATTAACCTTCATTTATGTCCAGGATGTTACCACTGGACAAGATCTTACTGAGCCCAAAGAAGGCCTCACAAGCGAAAAGTAAAGGATCTGAGGATAGGTCTCCCTATCACATACTCCCTCCTTTAATTCATACAGGAAATTACTGGTTCCCATCAAAATCACCCATGAGGCTTAAAAACATGCAACAATCAGGACCCAAACCAGACCAAATGAAATATCATCTCTGTAGGCAGGGTCCTTTTATAATTGTCCTTCCAGAAAAATAACATGTGTTTACTAATCAACTGTCTGACATCCTTTCATATTGTGGTTTTTTTTTTTTTATATCCTGTTTGGAAATATCTTAATTCTCATGATCCTCTTTATCCATTTTTTGTCATTTTCATTTTCTGTCCCTTTAGTCTTTTAAAAAGCTCCCCCCAAAGGCTTTTGATGATCTTGCAGATTTGGAAAGCAGATGGTACTAGATTTCAAAAACACTCTGTTTTAGAATGAAAAAATTAAGGGAAATACTTTGGGCTGGGGGAGCCTTACTCATCATCTTGTCAGCATCTCTTGAGATGGTTGTCAGGGCAAGACTCACAAATGGAACAACACAGAGGAAAATGCGTACGAAAAAGAGGACATCATTCTTACTGAGAAAGAAATAGCCTCAGCTACACCAGCTCATATTCAAGGACTGTTACTCTGTGAGCTGTTTTAACTCTCCAAATGGTAGTCTTGAATGAAACAAAAAAAGGCTCTTTACAGGGAAAAATGGCCATGACTGAAGTTTTTTTTTTTTTATCCTCTATTAACCAGTGTTTTATTTAATAGGATTCATCCAAAAACCTAATACAATGAAACAAAACAACAAAATTACAAACTTACTTCCCCCAGAATGCTTGGTAAAGAATTTTAATTAATCCAACATTGCAATAAATTGGTAATTCAGATGTTTATCATTTCACATAACGTATTTAACAGTAAGCATAGCCTAAATATGTTTTTTGATAAGTCAAAGAATATGGTAGATGGTCAGTCATATCTTTAGTTGTCATTGTCCATTCTTCAGGTGAAAAATGCACCCACACAAAATTGGCATGAAGTGACTAAGCAGAAGTGCCCGTGTTCTATCTGTCCTTCCCATCACCACAGCAAACAAGAGGACACAATGGGCAGAGCGAGAGAAGGCATCATGCATGGGTACATGGGTGCACTCACTGTCACTCAATAACGGGTGCTGATTTTGTGTCAGATACTGTGGTAGGCAATGGATTTATAGCTGTGAGCAGGACAAGTTATGGTTCCTGCCTTTCCAGAGCTTACTTTCTAGCTATGGAGAGAGAGAACTTCAGCATTCCAATGTCAGCAAGCAAAACAGGCAGCATTTTGCAGGAGATACTGGAGAACAGCAAGTCTTAGTCAGCTCGGGAGGCTATAGCAAAACACCACAGACTGAGTGGCTTAAGTAACAAATGTTTATATCTCATGGTTCTGGAGGCTGAAGTCCAAGCTTACGGCTTTGGCAGGTCTGGTGTCTGGTGGGGGCCCTCTTCTCAGCTTGCAAACGGCAGCCTTCCCATTGTGTCCTCACACGGCCCAGAGAGCAAGCTCCAGTCTGTTCTCACAAGGACACTAATCCTGTCGTGAGGGCTCTACCCTCAAGACCTCATTTGAGTGTAATTACCTCTCTACCTCTTAATACTATTCAATATACAAATTTTGCAGTAATCCAAATTATGGAGGAACAAATTTTGGAGGAACACAAACACAGAGTCCATATCAGCCACCTAGACCTGTGTGGTCCAACAAGATAGTCATAAGCCACATGGGGCTACTGAGCCCTTGAACTGAGGCTCATCCAAATTGAGACGTGCTGTGAGTGTAAAGCACACATCAGATTTTGAAGATTTAGGAAGGGAAAAAAAAAAACAACAAAACAAAAACCTATGGAAAATATTTCATGAATAATTTTTTATATTGTTATACCCGTATTTTGCCATGTATAAAGCGCTCCCACATTTTTGTGTGCATTATATACAGGATTATTATGCCCATTATTATGTCCATGGCATGTAATCATTATACCCATGTATAATGCACATCCTTACTTTTCCTTCAAAAATTTGAGCAAAAAAGTGTGCATTATACATGGCAAAATATGGTATGTTAAAAAGATGATTTTTTGGATACATCAGGTTAAATAAAAATCACTATAATTTATTTTGTTAGTTTCTTTTTATTTTTGTTTATTGTAACTACTAGAAAATTTTAAATTACTCCTGAGACTTGCACTTATTTTGCATTATATTTTGTTGGATAGCAGGAGTCTAGCTTAGTGGTTCTCAAATGGGGACGATTTTGGCTTCCAAGGGACATTTGACAATGTCTGGAGACATTTTTGTTTGTCACAAGTGGAAGGAATAGGTGCTCCTGACATCTAATTGGTAGAAGCCGAGGATGCTGCTGAACATCTTACAATGCTCAGGACAGCCCTCCCTCGTCACGGAGAACTACCCACCCTAAATGTCAGTAGTGTCAGGATCGAGAACCTCTGACCTAGAGAAATCAATTAATAAAGTATAAGAAGAATGTAAAGTGAACAGGTGAATAATCTATAATCTAAGTCTATATAATTGAATATATATGATATAATAATTTATACTTGATACATTGCCATTTGCAGTATAAAGGATCTGAGGCCAGAAGTACCGCATGCTTGTAGCATAGGACAAATGACAAGACCAGCTCAGATCACTCCTCCAGATTCCTGGTCATCACCCATCCCCAGCTTGTTAGAGAGGAGGAACCGAAGGGCACTCTCAGAAACCTTAACAGATATTTTGAAATTTGTAGACATACTCCTGGGTGTCAATATTCACAACAATATTCACAATAGATCTCATTAAGTACCCTGTTAAAGACCTTCATTCTTGCAATTCAGATTAGCTGGAACTTTCCATAATAAAGACTTTTGAGTTCAAAATGAGGATAGTTAGGTATGTGGTTCATCTCAGTCAAGTTTATTTCTGCCTGAATGCACCATGTGTTTTAGAGAAGCTAAGGAATTGGCTGAAATCACTCCTAACTTTGTACCATTCTGGAAATTGCTTTTCTTTTGAAGGTATACCTTGTTTCAACTGATTTACTTGCCATGTGTTTTTATTACTCCCATGCAATGAAGAGTTCTGACTATTTAGCTTCCTGGTTCTTTGGCTTTTAGAAAGGAGGTGTAACTATACTTGGATTAGATGAACAATGTATTTGAAGTTGTTGGATCAAAGGGTTTTGAGACATTGACTAAATATTTGGAATCCCTACTTCTCTATTTCCATTTTTATGCGAGAGAAGCCCAGTGCTTACCATTGAAGTTCTTCACAAATAACTCCAGGAAAATAAGTTTCCTTCCTCAGTCCCTAGAGATGGAAATCTACCCTGCTCCTTCCCCACTCCACATTGTCTCATCTGAAAACTATATTTCTTTGAACCTCCAGATCTGTAGGCTCTGCTTGCCTTAACCTCTCCTTCTCAAAGCACAAGTTTTGCTTTGAAATTTAGATAAATAAAGTTTTCTCACTGGTGCATTTGCATTTTTATTTCCAGGCCACCACAGGACATTTCTTAAACAGACATAAAGTAGTGTTCGGTTGAACTCACAATTTTCAAAATTTAGGCCAAAATAAGGCTTCACTTAGAGGCAAAAATAAATTGGTTAGCGATCCGGTGAAAGAAAATTATCTTGTTATAGCAACCACTTAAAGGGAGACCAGGACTGGTCTGCAAATACAGGGCTGCATCATTAAACCGCAGAAGAAAAAAAAGGAAACCACATCAGTTTACATAACTTTCGTACCTCATATAACCTCCCAGGCCCTCCCCTTTAGCCAGATTCATCATCTGCCTTTAAAGCACAATAATTTTCAGGAGTAAAACACAGCTAGAAAAAGTTCTTATACTTTGGATAAAAATAAACATAACTAATTTATATTCATGTGATGTAGGACTATATTGAATAGCAGAGAGAACACTAGACTGAGTTGGATTATGTGGCAAATACTCCAGTTCTTCTGAATACGTTGTAGGACTGTATATTCCCACCATTTTGAATTTAACCATGGCCAAATGAGTGGCATTGGCTAATGAAATATGACCAGGAGGGATATGTGTCACCTCTGGTTAGCTTTGAGAGGAAGTGAGAGTGGGAGCGTATATCAGCCTAGATGACTTAGATAACCAGAGTCCTTCTGAAAACCCATCTTTAGATATGTATTCTGAAATATTAAGTCACAGAGATTTGGGGTTTTTCATTATTGCAGCATATGCTAGCTTATCCTGACTAATAAACACATCACTTAATATCTGGTATTCATATTTTTACCTTCTGTGCCTTTTCTAAATACTATGTACTTGTTTCCAACCTAACATGGGAGAGGAAATTGAGTAGACATTTTAAAATAATAATTAACAGAGAAAAACATATTTAAAGCACAGAGAGTCGGATCAGGAAAGAAGACAGTGATCGTCTGGTAACAGCTACTTTGTCTGCCATTGTGTGTGTGTGTGTGCGTGTAGTTTTCACAGTGCCACTTCACCATGCTGAACGATGGTGATTTGCTCCACTTGTTATCCATGCCAAGTCAACAATGTTACCGCAGAATAATTTTTAATGACCAATTTTTCCATGCCCTGATTTTGGTTGCAGCCAGTTTTCCATTATTTTTGATGTTTGCGGTCCTTATTTGACTCAATTAGAATGGAAACTAGCAACTCCGAGAACACCTGCAGTGTCTGAGATTGCATCCAACTTTGCCATGTGCTTCTTTTCAACTCTCCCACTGTGTACTAACCACAAGCATGCAAGCATAAAGACTGAATACTAATCAAAGGCGAAATTGGGTTGGTTGTGGCCATGTCTTAGTCGAAAATTCCTCTAGCCACCAGGGCATGTGTTGAACACATGCCTACTGCTGCTGGTGGCAGATGCCCTGCACAAGCAAACTATCAATAATTGGAAAATCCAGTTATTTTGCTTTTTTGTTTCCAGTTAATTTGCAATCTTATCAAAATGAAATGTGGACATAATTTTAAAAACTAATTCTATAGTCTACAATGAAAGTTACTGTCCTCTAATCTATCCCTTCAGATCCCTGATTTACACTCCTCAGATGTCCACTTTACAATCTATTTTGTTTTTGTCCCCATGTTTCTAAATAACCTGCTTCTACTGTGTTGCTTGATTTTTCAGATTTAGACAGATGTATAGATTTCCCATTATAGAACACAAGAACATACCTTTATTGCATTAACACCTTCCTGGAGACACACATACACACAGTGTCAATTAGTTTTTGCTGTATAACGAATCACCCCAAACAAGTTGGCTTAAAGCATCCATTTATTCACTCACAAATCTGTGGCTCAACAATTTGCACTGGGCTGGGCTGGGTGATCCTGCCCGTCTTAGCTGAGCTCATTTACGCAGCTGTGGAAGTACTGGATTGGCTGGGGCTGACTGGCCTAAGTGACTTCAGCTGGGTTGGCTCTTCCAGGCTCCACGTGGTCTTTCATCCTCTGGCAAGCAAGGCCAGGCTTCGTCACACAGAGGACGGGCAAAATCCCAGGGTGCAAGCAGAAGCATGTAAGGCTTCTTGAGGCCCGGGCTCAGAACGGACGTTCTGGTGCTCCCACCGCAGTCTTCACAAGGCCAGCTGGATTCGAGGGGAGGAGAAAAATCAATTCCATCTCTTGATGGGAGGTGCTGTAAAGTCACATTGTGGAAGGTACAGAGAGAAGAGAACTGTGGCCATTTTTGCTATCTACCACACACAAATAGTATATACAAATGTGTGCTTCCCCTCGCTACCCTTCTCTTCCCATAGCCAGAGGATAATATGTCACCAATTGGCGTAAATCAGAATTCAGTGTTTACCCTGTTATAATGATGGACATTTATTTATAACTAGATCTCATAGTGAACGAGGATTGTATTTTCTTTCTTATATAAGGATTTCAGCTCTGATCCTCAGAGCAAATAATTGTCTTGTTTTGAGTTGTTTGCATAGTTTTTCTGTGCACTGTCCACAAATATAGTTCCAAACTCTCAGCAGTAAGTATACATCCTGCAAACAAGTACAACAGATGGATTGTCAGTTTCCTCCCCCATCTCCTGGGTGCATCCTCTGTCCTTCTGTTTCAGCCTGGACTAGGCGTTCCTTGAGTCTGCTACACAGTAATGACTCTGAGGCTCCCTTGGCTACTTTGTTTCTGTAGAATGCCCTGTTTCTTAGCTAACAGCATGGCCTTTCTGAGTTTTCTCATCTTTCAGGAGTATATCCTCTAGTAGATTCCTGGAAAAAAAAAAATGGTGTAGAGGAGGCAACTTTTGGAGACTTTGAGCACCCTCCTCTGTGCCCTGCCTTCCCTAGTCTAGAACCTTCTCACTCAGCCTCTTTCGAGAATAAACCTGGCGTCCTATACTGGGCTGGGAAGGGACAGCTGCTGGCAGTGCCAGACACTGCAGGGAATGTCGGTGGAACTACCCTTCACACTGACTTGCAGCCCCTCCTCCTGGTTTCAGTCCTGTCCACAGCTCTTCGGAGGCAGCTGGTGCCTCTGCTGCTGAGACTCTCCAAGCCTCTGTGGCCCCATGAAGCCAGGTTTTTGCTTCACTTCTTACAGACTCTCGCCGTTTTGCTTTCTCTTCCCTACTAAGTCTGTTATCACCCATCCATCTGCTTTGTGGCGTTCCAAACATCGCTATTTCCTCTTTCGTTCTCATAGTGCATCTTGACTTAGGCTCTTCTCTTACCGCCATCCTGGAGGGGCATGGAGAGGGACTGGAGGTATAACCATGTTTTCTCTTTTTCTTTTTTTTATCTGCCGTGCTCAGCTTGAAGTCCCTGCAGTTTGTTTTTAGGAGCGCTGCGTAATCGTGAAACCGATTATATTCCCTGCGTTCTGCATGACAATCAGTTTCTATTAGTTTTCATTAAACACCAGTGACATAAGTTCAGAAATTTTTATGCTTCTGTGAAGGGGAAAAAAATAGAGTGAAGGTGGCAATTACCAAGAGGCAATCTCAAAATAGTAATGTCAAAACAGCCTTCCTTGCCTGTTCCAGAACAGGTGCCCGGTAGGGTGTTTGTGTGAATTCCATGAGGTCTCAGGTGTACTCCAAGAATCGTGCAGGTCCAAACTTTAATCCCGATGTCTTCTCTGAGCACAAGTACGTGCAAATCGGGTTGATGCTGAGAAATGCTTCATGAATTTATTAGTTGCTCTTTATGGGTTGAAACTAGGAAAACAAGCTCACTTCTCATTCGACACGTCTGAAATGAAAAGTGAAAACTGCTACACCCTAATCAATTTTCAAGAAGGTTACATATTGAATCCTCTGGAATGCATTAAATAGAGCTTTGATATTTTAAATACTAGCGATGCTGTCAAATAAATTATGTATAGAAGATGTGAATTTTATCACCTCTTAGTTAATTTATTTTAATATGTTGTTATCTCTCTTCCTTCCCCCAAAGCGTGCTGTTTCATTCATTGTGTGGCTCTTTCCGGATAACTTTGGTCCAAGGAATGACCGCTTGGCCAAATACTGCTTTGACAAATGCAGGTGGACAGGTTGGAAGCATCACCCAGTTAGAAGCAGTGTGGTGGCCACAACCTCAGTCTCTTTCTCTTAACACTGTAGGTCTCTTTTCACAAGTATTTGCTGCCTTTTTGGGTACCAGTGGTTTGTCCCATGTGAGTACCTGGAAGAGGTGTTAAGAACTAGTGCTGGGTTACCAGGGGCCTTCGGGCATCTAACAGTTTGTTCAGAACAACGGCAACACAGCTACTTGACCGGCTTAAAATGAGGATGCTGACTGCTCTGTGAAGCCTTCTCCCAGCCCTGGGCTCATGTCTGCGTTGTGTTGGGCTTTACTGACACCTGAGAGCAGCAGTTGCACTCAGCACCACCATGGCGCGGAAACTGGGTTGTGTTAGCAAGGTCTGCTTGCTCGGAAATGCTACTAATTAACTGTTAACACATCGCACACACACGCACACACATCCCTCAGTGCAAAGAACAGTCAATTCACCAAAGCATGAAAAGCTGACAACAAAAGTGAGAAAGAAGGAGTGGTTATGATGCATTTCCACTGCTTAGGAGTAAAAAATACAATTATTTGATAAATTGTATATACTAGTACTTTGTTGGACCATATTTATTATTCCAAACTTGGAACTTCATCTGGAATGCTGGGTGGGTAAGAAAACAGAAGGGGAGAGAAAATATTTCTTTTTAATCTGTTCTGCAAAGACATAAAAGGAATGAAGATGTACTTATTAACATATTGTGACCTTGGGCACAATATTTCATCTTGTAGGACCTCAATTTTCACATTTATAAATAAGGGAGTTAGGCTATTTACATATTAAACTAATGTTCAATGCTAAAAACCTGTGATTCTAAGATTGGCCACTTTCCTGAAGCTATAGCGATGAGAACCCATGAAAAAGTACAGCTCCCATTATATAAAGATATGTTATACCCAGCTCAGATTTAGTGCCTTTATACAATACAGGTGTTAGAAATTTGTAATGAGTAAGAAATATACTGAAAGATTTAGTAGAAAGAAACAACATATCAGGGTTTTGTTTTTTTGTTTTTGAATGGCAATATTATTATTTGAAGAGCTCTGTGCTTCGGGGATTATTGTGTAGTACCAAAGAAAACGTTAGTCATATTTATTTTTTCGTTGCCTTATCTCAGTCACAACTTTGTAAACATGACTGGTCCACTGGCAAACCTTGGGACCTGGCGATTTCTAACTCCTTGAGAAGAGCAGTGTTGTTTTATATGGCACTTCTCAGCACATAAAGTGCTTTACCCCATATTATCAGAAAGGTGTTTTGTAGACACTTTGAAAGCCAAATTTCTCTTTCAAAGGTGGTAGGTGAAAGCTCAGTGTTTGGTTACTCATGGCCTTATGGCAAAGATGAATATTCCACTCCCCTCCAGCCCAGTTTTCCAGGGTGCGAACAATTTGCCTAATGGAGAAGAGATTAAATGGGTGGATGAAATGGTGCTGAGTTCAAGGGAACAGAATTCAAAGGAGCAGAGTTCAAAACCTGACTCTGTTATTAACTAACTAGCTGGGTGGTTTAGGGTGAATCACGTTCTTTTCTGGATCTCGCTTCCTTACCAATATATAGTAACCATGTCATTGCATTCTTGGCAAGAATCTCCTTGGGGAGTTAACTTTGTGAAGTAGTTGCCAGACTGGGATTCTTTGTTCTCTTCTTTCAAATTCCTGAGAACAGCTTAAATAAGAGGAGGTATTACTACTCCAAAGTTATTTTAATATATTAATCACCATAAACAAAAATTAGTTCTATGATTGAGAAATGAAGGTGTCATGTCACCAAATTCCACATCTCATGTTTTGAACCCAGCTATTGAACCCCTAAAGTGCCAGTATTCATTACATTCTAGCTTCCTCTTGTTCACACCTCAGTTCTCTGGTACTTCCCTCCCTGTAGAATCTTCAAACTGCGTATGAGAACATTCTCCCCTCTCACCAAGGAGAAGGGAACGTGCCCTTTAGCATATAATTTTGATCTTCTTCTCCCTTTTAATGATTTATTATTATCATTGTTATTGTTAGTATTATCCAGATAGAGCATCAGTTTGGGTCTTATCTGAGGGTTGTTTATAATTCTCCAGGTCCTGTTCTTCTCTATGATTATATTCAGTTATGATTAGGCTTGGCCATGAATAATGAAACCCTAAATAATGAAGTCCTAGACCAGACAGAAGCCTTACTTCTCTTTCATGTAAAAGAAGTCTGGAGGTAGGTCTAGAAGTATATCTTTAGAAAGTTGTTATTAACTCATGCTCTTTCCATCTTGCTATACTGCCATTTTTAGCATAAAGATTTCACTTCATAGTCTAATATGGTTGCTCAAGCTTCATCAGTTACCTTGGGATCCCTCTTAGCTAGAAGGAGAATGGCGTCCAAAAGAGGGTACTTTTTTACTTTAAAAAACATTTCTGGAAGTTATATGTGTCACTTCTGCTTACATCTCATTGGCTAGAACGTAGAACATGGCCACACCTAGCTGCAAGGGAGGCTGGAAAAGGGAGGTTCCTCATTCCAGGCAGTCATGGGCAGAGCTAAAGGAGAGTGTTGTAGGAAAAGATCAAAAGGATTTGACCCAGACCAAATACCCAGAAGAATTCTTTCATTATTATGTAATCATAAGTTACTTCTCTGGAAACGCTACAAGATTACATTAGAAAGTATTATCAGGAATGATAATCCAAAGAGAAGATAAGAAAGACAAAAGACACCTCAGATACATTAGATGACTTTAAAAATGTCTAAACACATCCATGCAGAATGTGTTACTCTATCTGATTGGTACAAGGTAGCTAGTGGGTATGGGTTAACTAGAAAACTCTTCGTGTATAAATTGTATCCAAAGTAAAAAAGAAAGAGAAGGTATAATTTGCAAGGATAATGAGACAGATTGTTGCAAGAATGAGCAGAGGTGCTCTTTAGAAAAACCATAAAGTAAAAAGTGTTCCCTTCCATGCCTTTACCTTGTAACCTCTACATACTTTCCCTCCCTTTCAACATTATCCACCCCCACCCCATGAGCATGTGATGATATGTGCACATGTACACACAAACACAAAGGTGCACCCTATGTTTTCAGGAAGCATAATTTTTAAAAAATCTGCTAAACTAATTAATCCTCATCTATGTAAAGGTCACCCCTTAACTTGCTACCCCTCCCAGGAGTAGGATGACAGCTAGTGGGAAGGGGGAGGGGAGGGGTGAAGGGACTGAAAAAATGGAGAAAGGACTCATGGACATGGACAACAGTGTGGTGATTTCTGGGGCGGGGGAAGTGTAAGGGGACTACCATATTTCACCATGTATAATGTGTACTTTTCTACCCAAATTTTGAGGCAAAAATAAGGATGAGCATTATACATGGGCATAATGACTATATACCATAGGTATAATAATGGGTATAATAATTCTGTGTATAAGACACACAAAACATGGGTGTGCCTTAAACATGGCAAAATATGGTAAATGGTAATGGAGAAAATACAATAAAGATTAAACTTAAAAAATAAAATAAATAAAGTTCCTAGGAGTGTGCATTGCTTCAATTTTAGTCAATAAATGTCTTAGACACTATTTCTTACAGATCCCTATGAGGATGAGAAAGAAAACAACACATTATTGCCCTCAAAGAGATTATGCTCTGGTAGACAAAGAGCCACATACATACCTCACAACATGATTTTTTTTAAAGGCTTTATTTATTTATTTATTTATAAAGAGAGGGGAAGGGAGGGAGAAAGAGAGGGAGAGAAACATCAATGTGCAAGAGAAACATTGATCTGTTGCCTCTTGCGCATGCCCCAACTGGGGATCAAACCAGCAACCCAGACATGTGCCCTGACCGGGAAGACGCCCAACTGAGTCGCACTGGTCAGGACACAACATGAATTTTTATCCAAACTATCAGGAGGGCACTGGGAAAGCAAAGTTTAATCCCAGCTTGAGAGAAGGATGGTGAGACGGGCAACCCTTTATAGGCAGAATTAGGCCTGGATGGAAGGAAGATGTGCCACACAGAAGCAGCAGCCTGGGAAGGGCACAGAGGGGGTGGTGGCCATAGCCTGTGTGATGGAACACAGGGTACCAGGGAGGGGATGATGAGACATGCAGCTGAAATTGTAGTCTCAGATCTTATCAAGAAGGGACTTGGAACTTGAATAATAAAAGAAATGAGCGTACAACAGAGTTGGATGAGAAAGTATCCACATCAAGGCTATTCTGTAAGAAACGTCATCCAGAGGCAGCACATAGCCTGGGGGATGAAAAGACTGAATCTAGCAGACAAACTTGGAGACTGGCTTAAGTCCAGAGAAGAGGTAAGAAAGACCTAAACAAAATCAGCAGGAACTAAGAAGACAGAAATATTACTAATGGTGAAACTGCACATGCAAATTAAGTGGGCTACTGGGGGGCAGAGCCTTTCTAGGCACTTCTCAGGCAACACTATGTTAGGCCCCCATTTCCCAACGACATGTGAGACCATTGAGCCCAAGCTCAGAGAGGCAGAGGTCAGGGGAGGCAGGCAAAACAGTCAACCAAAATGCAAGAAAAGAAAACTGAATGACGGGCTTTCCGAGGTAAAGGCACCCTGGAGACCATTTATAACAGGCTCTCATTTTTTACAGATGAAGAAACAGGTTTGGGGACATAGGGATAGCAGAAGAGATGTGGGAGTTGCCCTCCTGGTATTAGTGCCTGTGCAGGGGAAATAGCTGTTAGCCATCCAAAACACCCCATGGAAGGGAAGTCGCATGACAAATTTATAGTCTGGGGGAAATATTTGCCACCATAGCCCTATCACAGATAAATGGCTAATCACAGATAAATGGCTAATCTCTATCATAAAAATGTCTAGACAACAGGAAGGAAAAGGTTAAGCACCCAATAGAAAATGGACAAGGAGCATGGACAGACAGTTCATACACACAAAACTACAAGTTGTCCTTCAGCCCATGGAAAGATACTCAACTTGACTCAAAATAAGAGGGGCGCACACGGAAACTGCACTGGTTCCCATTTCCCGCCTCCCCGCCAAAGTTGGACAGCACTCTGGCAGAGCTGTGAAGAAATGGACACTCAGGTTTTGCTGACGAAGGTGCAAAATGATACAGCCCGCAGGGAAGGTCAGGTGGAGATTTCTACCCACATTCCTGATGCATGGTCCTTTGATGCGGCAATCGTACTTCTGGGTATTTACGTACAACCCCCACATGCATAAATTACCATACAGAGATAGGCACACGCGTGCTTGTTAACTGCATCATTTCTAACAGTGAAAGAATGACAACAGCGTAACTGTCAGCATAAGGAACGGGATCCACAGACAGCGTAAGAGTTCCCCGGTGGAACCCTACGCGGCTGTCGAAAGGAGCACAGGGTTCTCTATGTCTCGACACAGAATAAACTCCAGACAGAAGGTATTGTTATGGAGGAGAAAGCATGGTATAGAACATGTATCAAGTTTGTTATCTTTTATTAAAAAGGAGGAAACAAGATATGTGTTTGCATTTGTCCCTGAAAAAAAGAAATACTGGAAAGATAAATTAGAAACTAATAAACACATGTTTACATCTAAATGGAGAGGTAATGGGGTAGATGAGAACAGGAATCAAAGCTAGGTAGCTTAATATAAATCTTATTTCAATTTGATTTTTAACCATGTTAACACAAAAATCTAAAAAACAGCAACTGTGATACATATTTAAATGAGACAATTATGATATTTTCACAGTCAGGAACGATTTGACCTAGTCAGAGATGTTAGGGAAGGCTTCCTGGAGCTGAGATCTGAGGAATGAATAGGAGCTCATGGGTTCAAAGATCAGAGAAGAGCATTATAATCACAAAGGGGAGCTGGCGCAAAGGTCCTGTGATGGGAATGAAAGCAGTGATTATGAAGAACTGAAAGCAAGCAGCACAGCAAAGCAAGTGATGGGACAAGGCTGGACCAATGACAGGCTACACCACCTGAGGCTTGTAGGCAATGCTGAGAAATGGTTTTATTTTTATCCTAAGAGCAGTAACAAACTGTTGAAGGGTTTTCAGTAGACAGACAGGAGGAGGTCTGGGGAAGTCCGTACTTTATTAAGGGAAATATTCACAGTCACTGAAGATTGTAGAGGAAATGATCACCGCACTTGTTCTTACAAAAGATTGCCAATCCCACTGTCCTCCAAACTCACCTGGAAAATCACATGCAATGCATGCTAACGACACTTCGCGTGTTTCAATTATGATCCATCAGTTGCTATTTGCAAAAAGCATTACACAAATTGCACAAAGGATAAAGTTGTTACGGTCTAATTTACATCGGAACTTATCTTTGTTTCTAGGCAACATCATTGCGGTGGGTAATGACGGCTCCTGCCTTCAGAATCTCTCACAATCTGGTAAGCGAAATGAACAAGGAAACCAATTTCTCTGTGTACAGGCCAGTATCTCAGCCTATGAGAGCCAGCCTGGGAATAAAACCCATTTTTAATGCACCATTTGATAAGAACACTTAACCTCAGTATGTATTATAATTAGAGAGATAATTAGAACTTCAGTAGAACCTCTTAAGACTAGGAATACATTTGAAATTCACCTAGAATGAAAATCGCATTCTCTCAGAACAATACAAGGTGTTTTTCCTTGCAACTCTACCTTGCCCCCTCCTCCCTCTGCCCCCAAAGGCTTTGCAGTCTAAGAATTGTGAAAAGATAAGAATTTTATAGGTAGTACAAATCACAGAAGGATAATGGGTTCAGGCGAAAATTGCTTTAAAGTTATTTGAAAGGGGAAAAAACACCTATATTTGAAAATGAGCTTCCGAGGCTGAGTACGAAGAAGACGAAGTATGACTCGTGTGTGCAGAGAAAAAAACTACTCTTGCACGAATCCACTCATAAAATGTTAATATATGCATAAGAAAATTGTGTGCCTTAATCTCTGAAGAAACACTTATCACTAAGAACCCTTTAATTCTTTTCCTGTACTTGATTTATTAGCTTATGAAATTATGTTAATAACCTTCATGTTAATGGTTTAGGGTCTCAAATGACCTGATTTTAATAATGAAGTAATTTATGCAATAAATGCAATCAGCATCTATGAATCTCACTTAACAGACCATATTGGTGATTAGCCAATGCTAAAACTAGTGACTGTCAGCATGAGGCAATGCACGAGCTTCTGCAGAGAAAATAGATCTGGCTGTTGAGCACAGAGGTGGGGGCTGCTGGAGGCACGTGGTCGGAGCTGCAGCTCTTGGCTGCAAAAGCTCTGCCAGACAGGCTGAGACTGAATTTGAAATTAATTTACAAACTGTAAAATGAGTCTGCTACTTCAGTAACTGTAGAGTAAATCTGCATATGAAGTGTATCCATGACCAGGAATGATTGTGTCTTTGTTGGAGTGGAGTGATTTCCTGGAAGAAAATTGGGGAGTACAGGAAACAGCCAATGCAGGAATAGCCAGCAGCTTCCTGGGAGAGAGCAGAGCAGAGCAGAGCGCAGTGCCATGGCGGGGACACCCAGGAGAAATGGAGGGTTCAAGTCTTGTTGAATCTTGGCTTTGTAAAATCCACATCCTGGAAAACCCGGGCGCTAGTATTATTCTACCCTGGCTTTCAGGAGCTTTATGTTGAATGACCTTTTTTGCTTTGCTTTCTTTTGTTTCTTCCTTTTTTCCATTTCCTAGAGATTTAAAGCTTAGAAATAACTAATTTACACCCTTTTACACTTATCTGAGTGCAGGCACACAGTTTCACCATGCTAGATGGAAGAAGATTTTTCTCCTTTCTTTCTTCAGAGATTCCTAGGAAACACATTTCCTTTTCTTTTCTTTCCTTCTCTTACTATTTAAATAATCCTCCCAGGAATTCTACCTCCCTCCCAATGAAAATCTACTAAACTGTTCTCTGACTTCTTAGAAATAAAGACAGGTGTGCTCATTTCCCCTTCTCACTGATGCAAACCCTGGCTGAGGAGAGCAGGCCAGGTGCAGTGACCCGTGTTTCCAGCAGGATCCAGATACCACAGCACAATCGCCCCAGCCTCCTTGATCTTCACCCTAAACCCTGACATTCCACCAGGTGTTTTCTTAAACGGCAAAAACACTATTGGAGTGCTTGATAGAACATTATACCTCCGCCTAAGGAAGTTTTACATCACGTATACTTTTGGTACAGTATTGAATGAAAAAAAGCAGAATTTTAAATGAGCTAAATGCTCAGCGGTGATGTAGTAAAGACAATATTGGCTTCAAAATCAGAGTCCTTTGGTTTCTAACTTGGGTTCCTAAACTGGGTGTAATAATTTATAGTTTTAATTCGAACATTTCACCTAAAATGTCACATGGTGTGCTTGAGTGTGATATTGTTATGTTGTAGTATTACATGCTTATGATTTTGTAATAAAAGATTTTGTAACAAAAAAAGGGGTGTTTTTTGTGTTGGACCCTGGATATATAAGAATATGCAGGGTGGGGCAAAAGTAGGTTCACAGTTGTGAGTATGAAAAACTCCGTTTATTCTTGTATTATTATTTATTAATTATTGTATTATTGTATTATTTTCCATACAAACAACTGTGAACCTACTTTTGCTCCACCCTGTAGATTGCAAGAATATAAATCATCAGAGGAATTTTAATTCTTCATCGCAGTTGTAAATTGGCATTGCATAGGCTATATTAGAAATTAGGGCCATTCTTAACTGTCAATGTCTCCCAATGAGAATCTACTAAACCTATCTAAAACTGTCCTCATTCTCTGGATTTGAATAAAATTGATCATAATTTTACCATCC
This sequence comes from Macrotus californicus, assembly GCA_007922815.1. Taxonomy (NCBI): domain Eukaryota; kingdom Metazoa; phylum Chordata; class Mammalia; order Chiroptera; family Phyllostomidae; genus Macrotus; species Macrotus californicus. The sequence goes on from VMDR010004759.1 coordinate 54,429, forward strand.
CATAAAGCGTGAAGTAAAATGCCTCTGAGAGGCTTCATGTGCAATCTGTAGAAGAGCTGCTATATGTAATTCCAAAATATAAAACATTACAAGTGATAATGATGCTTTGCACCTTGTAGCACCCAAAGGTCTCAAATCTCCACTCACAACTTGTCAGGCCGAGCACTGTGTAGGTGCTCAGTGATTATTCAGCACTGCCATCTCATTAGTCCCCACTACTGAGCAGGAACTAGAAGTGGTGTCCCATTTCATAACTAGAAGTATCTGCTGAGAGGTCTTGTGGCTGCTTTGCCCGCATCTCCCAGCACGAATTCTGGATTCCTGGACCACTGAAATAATCACTGCGTGACTGTGTTTTCAGTCCTCAGGATTCTCAGCAAATATGGGCTTAACCCAAGGTCTGACAAAGAGGTCAATATAATTGCAAGGATGCTGTCTCTTTGCAAAAGACATAACTCCTCACTTATTTAAGCCACCACTCCTCATAAATAATTTTGAGGAATTTTTTTACATAGCCAGAAAACACTGTAAAAAGACACTAGACTTCTCCCTATCATCAGTGTGAAAAGTAGATATCTAAGCTAAGCCTTCCTTTGACTCTAAGCAATGGCATCCAAGCTGTACAGCTACTGCCATTGAATTTTGATGAGATTCCATGGCTTTTAACACTTTTTCTAAATTCTTACCACTCTCACCTTAAGCCTTTCCTCTCACCAGTTTGCTCCCTCAAACTCACATGACACTTTCTTCCACTTTTGTGGCAAACACCATCCCTTGCAAAACAGGAAGAAAAAAGTGAGGGGTGCAATGGTAGTTGAGTGGACATCCGCAGCTTCTCCTTTTGTCTCCTTTCAGAGTTTCTGATTCTGCATGCACACACACACACTCCCTTCATCTGACAGGCTAATTTCTTCCCCTTTACTTCCAACCTCCTCTCTAGTTTGCTCCACATATACTTCCCACCCTTTGAGGAACACTGGCTAGCTTATAGTCACTTCAGTCATGTTGAGAACCTGTTTGAATTATCCTCTGGATGGAAAAAAAGAGATGGCCATCTCTAACCCTGTGGTGTTGAGATATCCATTGCATTAAGACATGCTGTGCTTCCTATTGCTCAGATGAGTGGAGTACCCAAGTCTTTCTTTCCTTCTAAGAGTACCTCTGCCCCTGGTAACTCACTTTCTAACTTCTCATGCCTTCTAACTTCATGGTTCAAAACATGTTCTTTCTTCTACATTCTTTTTTTTTTTTAAGATTTTCTGACTTCCAGCCAAGATGGAGGCACAAATAGACACACTGTGCCTCCTCACACAACCAAAAGAAGGACAACAACAAATTTAAAAACAAAAAACAACCAGAACTGACAGAAAATGGAACTGTATGGAAGTCCGACAACCAAGGAATAAAAAAGAAACACTCACCCAGACCGGTAGGAGGGGCGGAGACAGGCGGCCAGGCGGAGAAGACATGCGGCAAGGCATGGCTGGCAGACTGGGTGAGGTGGTGGCTGGTGGACCGGGTGGTCGCACACCCATGTGTGGATAAACTGGGAGGAACAACTGGGGAGCAAGACAGACGACTCAACCCAGGGCTCCAGTGAGCAGAAATAAATCCTCAAACCTCTGATTGAAAACACCTGTGGGGGTTGCAACGGCAGCAGGAGAAACACCCAGGCTCACAGGAGAGTCCGTCAGAGAGACTCACAGGGTCCTAGAATGTGCACAAGCCTGCCCACCTGGGAATCAGCACCAGAAGGGCCCAATTTGAGTGTGGGGAGTAGGGGCAGTGACTGGAAACTGGAGGAGTGGAGCAAGCTGCACTGTTCCCTCTCAGACCCTCCCCCACAAACAGCGTCACTACGCAGCAGCGTGGGTTGCCCCACCCTGGTAAACACCTAAGGCTCCGCCCCTTACTACGTAACAGGCGTGCCAAGACAAAAAAAAAAAATGGCTCAAAGGAAAGAACAGATCAAAGCTCCAGAAAAAATACAACTAAGTGACGAAGAGATAGCCAACCTATCAGATGCACAGTTCAAAACACTGGTAATCAGGATGCTCACAGAATTGGATGAATATGGTTGCAAATTAGATGAACAAACGAAGGCTATGCTAAGTGAAATAAGGAATATGTACAGGGAACCAACAGTGATGGGAAGAAAACTGGGACTCAAATCAATGGTGTGGACCACAAGGAAGAAAGAAACGTTAAACCAGAACACAATGAAGAAACAAGAATTCAAAAAAATGGGAGAGGCTTAGGAACCTCCAGGACGTCTTTAAACATTCCAACATCTGAATCATAGGGGTCCCAGAAGGAGAAGAGGAAGAACAAGACATTGAAAACTTATTTGAACAAATAATGAAGGAGAACTTCCCCAATCTGGCAAAGGAAATAGACTTCCAGGGAGTCCAGGAAGCTCAGAGAGTCCCAAAGAAGTTGGACCTAAAGAGGAACACACCAAGGCACATCATCATTAAGTTACCCATGATTAAAGATAAAGAGAGAATCTTAAAAGCAGCAAGAGAAAAGGAGACAGTAACCTACAAAGGAGTGCCCATAAGATTGTCAGGTGATTTCTCAAAAGAAACCTTGCAGGCAAGAAGGGGCTGGCAAGTATTCCAAGTCATGAAAGGCAAGGACCTACATCCAAGAATACTCTATCCAGCCAAGCTATCATTTAGAATGGAAGGGCAGATAAAGTGCT